>SJYC01044517.1:0-45314 GCA_006408675.1 Madoqua kirkii | reverse complement strand
GCAGGGCCAGAAAGGCGGTGGGAAAAGTCCAAGACATCAAGTTACAGAAAAGCTATTTTTCCATCTCAGTCCATGACTGAGATTAATGGGGGTCAGAATTGTCTGGGCATAGAGCCTTCTACTTCCTATTTTGACTCAGAAAATGGAAAGGTATTTGTATTGGAGCTGTAAATGGGAGTTATACTGATTTAAGGGGACAGAACTCACAAGTCTAGAGACCTCTTCCCATGGGAACTCATTAACAGTGGTACCAATAAAAGTGAAAATCCCTTACAAATAAGTCTGTGTGCTGTGCTAAGTTACTCCAGTCGTGTTCGACTCTGCGAACCCATGGACTATAGCCCACCAGGCTCTCCTGTCCATGGAATTCTCCAGGCCAGAATACTGGAGTGGGTTGCTGTGCCTCCTCCGAGGGATCTTTCCAACCCTGGGACTGAACCCATTTCTCTTGCATTGGCAGGTGGGTTCTGTGCCACTAGTGCCCCCTGGGAAGCCCATAAATAAGCCTGAGAGTTAGCAATTGTTTCCTTTCACAGAACAGCCCATTTGCTGAGAGACAAGTGATGCCTGCTGACAGGATCCGGCACTTCTCCAGGTTGACCTCTGCCTCATCCTCTTCCTGAGCAGCGCTGCTCAGACATTCTCCACTCGGACCTCAGTGGGTCTCGACTCAGAGCAGTTGCACCTGCTTCTAATGAAGGGATAGGTGCTCAGTATGCGGCTCTGATTTGGGCAGTTAACTGGTCCTCCTGTGATGAATGAGCATTCTGTCCTAAATCCCACATCCATCAGTGATGTGAGAGAGGGTGTCTTAAGATCAATTTTAGTTCCTTCTATTAGGAAGGATCTTCTATGATAATAGAATCGTAGAACTTCATCCTTGTTCAGTTGATTTAGGATTGTTATTAAATGCCCGTCTTTCTAATTTTAACCTTTCTAGACGAGGTGTCATGCGCATTGTAGTTTTACCCTGTATTTCCCTGATGACTCACAGTATATTTCTCCACGTGTTTAGCTTTAGCTGTCATTCAGCAACGTTTTGCACTTTTCAGTATGTGGTCTTGCATACAAATATTTCATATTTATTTCTAAATATTTTATTTTAATAACAATAAAAGTGAAATGAAAGTGCTAGTTGCTCAGTTGTGTCCGACTCTTTGCAACCCCATGTTCTGTCCCGGCATCCTCTAGGCAAGAATACTGGAGTGGGTTGCCATTCCCTTCTCCAGGGGATCTTGCCGACCCAGGGATTGAACCCAGGTCTCTTGCACTGTAGGCAGGTATTTTTTTTTAACATCTGAGCTACCTGGGATGCCCATAATATAACAGGAGAAACACTGTTTCTAGTTTGCTGAGCTTTTTTGTGAGTGGGTGTTCATTTCTGTCAAATAATGTCAAGTATATCTGTACATATTGAAATATTTATGTGCTTTATTCTTTGTTATATTAATATGTTTAGTGATGTGGCCAATTTTAAAATGTTAATCAATTTTGCATTCTTGAGATAAACTCCACCTGTTCAGGATCAGTTTAATGTAGTGCTTGATTCACTTGGCTAATATTCTGTTAAGATTTTACTTTTATGTTGAAAAAGATTAATAGTATTTCCTTAAAATGATGTTTTTCTAACTTTGGTCTTAGGGTAATGCTGGGTTTATAATGAGTTTGGAATCATCTCCTCTTCATTTGCCAACTAAAAGAATTTGTTTAGGATTGATATCTCTCCTCTCTTAGATGCTTAATAGAATTCACCAATGAAGCCAGACACTTCTGGAACTTTCTTTGAGGGGAGATTTTAAACTATGCCTTAATTTACTGTAATAAACAGGTAGATATTTAGATTTCTCTTTCTTCATGTGTCAGTTTGATAATTTTTAAGTTTTAAGAAATTTGTCTATTTCTTCAAAACCATCAGAAAATTGGTATAGTTTAAATATTCTCATCATTATGTTAACATCTCTAGGAAACATAGTTCCTCCTTTTTAAACTCCCAATAAGGGCAGAGTATGTCTTCTGTCTTTTCTTTTTTTCTTGATCAGTCCAGCTAGTGTTTTTTTAAGTTTTAATGATCTTTCCAAGGAATCAACTTTGGATTACATTTCTCTTGTGATTTCTTCTTTGATCAATGGATTATTTAAAGGGTGTTATCTAATGTAAAATAATCTAGAATATTTTCCAGAAAATGACTTATTATTTAATTTTTTGTGATAAGAGAACACAATGTTATTGTTTAATCATTTTACATTTATTGTTCCATAAACCTCCATGTGATCTATCTTGGTGAATGTTTCATATACACGTGACAAGAACATGTGTTCTTCCGGCTCTGGTTGGAGTGCTCTGTGTGTGTCAATTGTCAGGTTATTTGTTCGAATCTTCTTTATACTTTTCGATTATCTGTTGACCTGTTATACATAGTACTAAGAAAGGACTATCGCTGTCTCTGACAGTAACTATGACTTTTTCTACTTCGTCTTTAAGGTCTATCAATTTGCTTCCTGTTCTTTTAGGTTCATTCATAAGGTTTACATATTGGGGCTTCCCAGGTGGTGCAGTGGTAAAGAATAGGCCTGCCAATGCAGGAGACGCAGGAGATGCGGGTTTAATCCCTGGCTTGGGAAGAGCTGCTGGAGTAGGAAATGGTGACCCAGTCCAGTTTTCTTGCTGAAAAATACCATGGACAGAGGAGCCTGGCGGGCTATAGCCCACGAGGCCACAAAGAGTTGGACATGACCAAGCAGCTAAGCACACAATGCATTTAGAAATAATTTTCCTTGATGAGTTGGCCCCTTCAGCATTATAGAGTTTCTCTCTTTATTCCTGGCAATACTCCTTTCCAGAAGTCTATTTTTATGCCATATTAACAGCCACACCAGCCTCCAGCATTCTAATGTTTAGAGATCGCATCATATATTTTCCTATCACTCTACCTTGAGCTTCCCTGTATATTTATATTTAATGTGCATTTTTCTTTTTATTTAGTACAACAACTTCTGCCTTTAAAAGATACATTCTCACTTGTTCCTTCACACTTGAAGGTGTATTTGCTGATTACAGTGGAATTAAGAAAAAGAAAGCTGGAATAGTGTGTCTCTTGAAATGCTCTGTAATATAAAGGCATTAGTAGCCAGTGCAAAACATCAGTGTCCAGACTATCAATGTGCTGAATCATCTAACTGTTCAACACTAAATGACTGTGAACTGTAGCAGCCTTACAGAAGTCATGTTCATTTTCTAGACATTTTGGGTGTTGACGGTAATGACAATGAAAATCATTCAATTACAGAGTTGTAAGGAAACATCCCTTATCAGTATAACATCAGTTATAATTAGAAGCATCATTTATTACTCACGTTAGAGCCTTTCAGGTCCTAGCCCCTTAGTTTTATAGATATGGAAAGTAACACCAGAGAGGTTAAGGAACTAACCCAGGATCACACAGGAAGTAATCTTTCTGAGCCGAGATGAGAGGGCTGATTATTCTACCATCTCAATATATGTCGGGTAAACACTTGGCACTTCGAGCTATAAAGCACTGAACACCAATCCTCGACATGTGATCCTCGACATGTGAGTCTCGGTTAGAGTTAAGACTCTATCTCCCATTCTCGAACTGAATGGACCATACCATCCTCCTAGCAACTTGGCTCCGAGCATTTTACCACGGCTGGGCCAACTGGGTCCTCCATTCTGATACTGAAGCTATGGAGGGCAGGATATATCACAGAGGGAGGTCAAGATTCTGGCATCAGGAATTAGGAGCGGTTAGGAGACAGCAGTAGCACCATCAAGAGTCCAGCAGAAGGACTCTGTAGTGTGACCTCAGTTGTGCTCCATTCTGTCTAGTCTCCCTTGGTCTGTGATGATTTTTCATGCCTTGTTCTCCAGGCTTCCCACAGAGTCTCTAAATTTCCAGATACAGCTCCAAGACTAACTTAGATTTTGTTTCTGCCCCTTGTAACCAAAACAGGAGGGTGAAAACTGAGATCCTTTTCTTTGGACATTTGTAGAAGTGGCAACATAGCTATTGATAGGCTGAGTTTATCTATAGATGTGGTAGAGATATTTCTGGTGTACACAATTTTTAAAAAATAACATTAGTCACAAACATTCAAAAATAGAGACCATTTTGAAATCTTGATCTCTAGCTTATCTTGAAAAAGCAGGCTATATGACAGACCGCATTGCATGGCAACAACCCAGCTGGAAATGAGCAACAAGCCCCTGCCCTCCATGCCAAGTACATAATTTACAAGTTGCCAGCATCTCCACGTGGGGAAGGCAGTGGCACCCCACCGCAGTACTCTTGCCTGGAAAATCCCATGGACGGAGGAGCCTGGTGGGCTTGCAGTCCGTGGGGTCGCTAAGAGACTTCACTTTCACTTTTCACTTTCATGCATTGGAGAAGGAAATGGCAACCCACTCCAGTATTCTTGCCTGGAGAATCCCAGGGATGGGAGAGCCCAGTGGGCTGCCATCTCTGGGGTCGCACAGAGTCAGACACGACTGAAGCGACTTAGCAGCAGCAGCAGCAGCAGCAGCATCTCCACGTAGACCATTTACTTCATTTACAACTATCTGCTGCCTCGTAGGCATTTCAGTTGGTGGTCCCTGTCCCAGTCATACAGGACTCCTCCTAGTTTATATAATATATATATATATCCATCATGCGGTCTCCTATCTTCAGGGCTTTATACCCTATGCACCTTCTGCCTTGTTCACTTCTATGCCTTGTAAATACTTAACATCCTTCAGAGTTATGACCAAATGTCTTATGTACTTTGAAACTTTCCCTGGTTTCCCCAAGCAGAGGTGTTTATTACCTCCCTTGAACCAGATCTGCATCCTGTAAATATCTTCTATTTAGCACAATGATTTCTTTACACACTTGCCTCTGTTGATGTGTTGGACTCATAGAAGTAGAGCCCAATGTGTGTATGTGTGTGTGTGTGTGTGTGTGTGTGTATTTGCACACATGCATGATTTCATCCCAGAATCTTAGGCATCAACAAATGAATGACTCTGTGAACTTGGTAAATTCCTCATCCATTACTGTCTTTATAAAATATTAGTAACCATTTTCACCTGCCTCACAGGGGTGTCTTAAGATTTGATTCACATTTACAAAGCACTTGGAAATCCCAGGATTTGAGATGCTGCAGAAGTGAACACATTATTATTATTATCAACTTGAGGCAGATAAATTGTAAAGAGAATGCACAGGACTGGGATTGCTTGATATTTACAATAATATAGGTCTCTTTGCTGGGAACGCTACCTCTCCGGAAAGGCATGCTATGAATTACATTTTCTTTCCCTAGAAAACAGTTCTTAAGCTCAAGTCAGACCACTGTGCTGGTTATATTTTGCTTCACTTTTGGATTTATACAGCTCAGAGCAACACATTATCCAGCCTGCGATGAACACTTTGGATACTCTCAAGGTATATATAAGCACAGAAAAAAGGAAAGGTAATTTTCTATTTTTATGAACTAGCTCAATGAAATGTCATCCTTTTCTACTAAATCGTATAAAGCCAGCCTTCTGGATATTTAAAGTGAGAAATCAGAATTTGTTATGTAGGTGTTGTTTTTTATCACAGCCAAATTTTAGGGGGAAAATGTGTCTGTGTCTTCAGCACTTTTTCAACTCTACGCTTAACTTAAAGGGGTATGAGCACCTCAAGCCCACGTATTCCTTTTCAGCAATGCTCTGATGTTTTCTCTTCTCCCATTAGCAGTCTTCTGGTGCATTACTACTGCTTCTTGCTCCATTTCACTATTGGGGGAGATCACATTCTGATAAACCCACTTGCAGGAAGACTTCCCCTCCCAGTTGCCAATCCATTCTTTATACTCGTTTCACGAACAGTCTCTTTGAAGTGTGTCTCTACTTCCTGATCTCCCAACTCATGTGTCATTCCATTTCATCTGGCCCCCATTCCCTCAAGTCCACTGAAACCACTCTGGCAAATGTTTCAGTGACCTTTGAAGAAGTCAGGCTTTGCTCATTCTGCTCTCTCTCCCTAAAATGCTCCTCTGTGATACGTCCTGGCTGTCTCTCACAACTCAATGTGAGCGGCTCCTTCCTTCTTATAGTGATGCCCCCACAGCATCCTTTCCCAGACTCGGTCAAATATTCCTTGTATCTCCAGTACACTTCACACATAATGCCATCAGAAATTATATTGTTCTGATATTTTATATTTTGGCCTCCTCCTTTATATCAAAAACTTTTTACGAGAGTTGACTCTCAAATAACGTGGGGATTAGGAGTGCCAGCTCTCTGCTCCATATCTTTGGTTCTTCCCCGTCTACAGTTACACATTCATGGATTCAAACAAACTCAATCTGTAGTGTTGTACTGTTTACTATTTTTTTAAATCTGCATATAAGTGGACCCTTGCAGTTCAAACCCCTGTTGTTGTAGAATGAACTGTATTACTAATTTTACCTCTGTAAGTTCTCGTGTAATATATACTAGTGACTGCTTTTTGTAAGGAGAAAATAAATACAAGGCTGATAGCTGGCATCCAGATTAATATGTTACCTCTGCCAGTATATTCTTATTTTGACAGAGATATACTCATGGATGCTTCCCAGTAATAATAATAATCCTGGAAGGTTTGGGATTGGAAGGGATTTTGCAGGTTGATGATTCCTAACTTTCTCTCTTGGAATCTCGTGTTACAAGATATTAACACATTTTCTTATAAGAGGTTTCCCTGGTCTAAAAATGTGAGGAAATAATGTACATAAAATCTAATCTATGTTTGCATTATCTCTGATTTCAGGATTTCTAAGGGCCTTTTTCATATGCCATCGATGTCTAAAAGGGCTATATGAATATTTCCCAAAATTTTTTGAGAGAAAATCAGTTTATTTGTAGAGAGTCCTGCAGAATTGGTGTTCTTCACTTTGGACAAAGCTAGTGATGCTGATTACTCGCATTTAACCAAAGAAGAAAACGATGATCAGAGACCCGATGTAGAACCCAATGTCTTATTGACATTGGAACTGGGGTTTCCAATTTCTGGACCAGCAGTTTTTCCGATAATGGATGATGGAAGAATTCTCAGCTCTGTGGGAGGCCGCTTGAGATTGGATATAAGAAAAAGAGAATTCATGACTTAACACAAGATATGGTGAGTACTACTGATAAGTGTCATAATACAGAAAACAAGATGATTATCAGGATGAGGCCCTGAAGGTGATAGGAGGTGATGAGACGCAGAACAGGGGCGGCCACTGCATGGCACTGTGGCAGTGGGGCGCTCCTGAAGGCGTAACTTTCAAATAGCAATGTGTTCTTAAAACACACAAAATAAATCATCACTCACTCTACCTCTGACTAAGGCTAGCTCATTATCCATTGAGTGAGGAACCACTGCATTTTCTGCCCCTGGAAATTAAGCAGATATGGACACTCCCTTGAGGTTCTTTAAAAATAAGAGGAAATAATGAGGAAAACAGACCTATACAGAGTCTCTGTTTACACTGGAAACATTTACAGTAGAATTCAAAACCCTTGGCTCATCACAGTTTTCTGATACTTACTGATGTAAGAATCTCAACCAACATTTCTTCAAAGTATCCATTCTGAATTGTGGGTTTTAAGTATTCTTAAATACTACGCATTGTAAGCTTGATTTTCCCAAAGCTGGCCTATAAACATGTTTAGGTTTCTTGTTCCTTACATAATCAGCTTGGACCCACCCTACAATCTTTCAAATAAAACTGCTCTTTCCTATACCAGCTGTTAGATTTCTTTCCTTGGGTATAATTCAGAAGGAATCAGAGGGCAGAGTCCAGGTGAAACTAATTTAGGTATTAGCTAGAGGGAACTACTTGTAGATCAATTTTACTTTGACAGATAAATTTGCCTTAGAGATCCAATTATATACAATATTAAGACTAGCATGAATCACCTATCACACTTGGAAACAGCTACTAATTAAAGCAGAGAGATACTAGAAGATTCAGAGAACACACTGAAATAGAGTCTTTAAGGATTCAAAATTTTAAAAAGAAAGTTTATTATTTATTTCTAGAAACTGATTCCAGCACTCATGTTTGTAGGAGACTATTTCTGGGTTCAATGAACCACAGTGACATTCACTTTCACAGTTTTCATTATCTCTTTGATTTTTTTATTCTGACTTCCCCATATAGTATGAAAATAGTAATTTTTTTGCCCATGAAAGTGTTATTTTCCTAATACAAAGAGAGTGTTGCATAGTATTGAAGCTATAAGCATGGGTCCTAGAATCAGACTGTTTGGTTTAAAAACACTGCTCTAGCACTAACCAGTTTATGATTTCATGTAAGTTACTTGAATAATCTAGTTCAGTTCAGTTCAGTTCAGTCATGAATCGCAGTACGCCAGGCCTCCCTGTTCATCACCATCACTCGGAGTTCACTCAGACTCACGTCCACCAAGTCCCTGATGCCATCCAGCCATCTCATTCTCTGTCATCCTCTTCTCCTCCTGCCCCCAGTCCCTCCCAGCATCAGAGTCTTTTCCAATGAGTCAACTCTTCGCATGAGGTGGCCAAAGTACTGGAGCTTCAGCTTTAGCATAGCTTATTGTTAAAAGCTGTAAAGTGTAAATAAGGATAGTAACTTCCTCATAGTGTTGAGTAGAGGATTAATTGAATATGTGTAAAACACTGAGCAGAATGTTTGAAAGAGAGTGCACCCATGCACAAACACACCAACAACACACACTCAATTAGTTTTGTTTCTTTTTTCCACTTGGCTCCTTGAAAAGAAATGAGAATTTTTCACTGCTGCTTTTTGATCCATTAGGAATTACTCTTCACTATTTGCTTAGGTGTATCTGCAAATCGTCAATTTTTATGGCATTTAAAATTACATGAGTAAAACGGATAGCAATATTTTATTACTTAGAACAATAAAAAGAATCTAAAATAAAATAATATACATGTAATATAACTACCTTGCTGTGTCTGGCATCCTCGACGTTCCCAGTCATTAATGCCTTTCAAATGAATCTTTGGGGCAAACATTCATTCATTTATTCAACCTACAGGTATTGGATGATTTCTAAGTCTCTAGCACTTATTCAGGCACTAGATTTCAAAAATAAATGTGACAAGGTACCGTCCCTGAGAATCTATATCTTCTGATTCACACACACAAATTACTACTTTCAAATTATACTAATGGTTTTATGACCTTTTAGTTGCAAACATTGTTTGTCCCTCTCTCTTATCTCATAGAAATGTAATCGAACAGATTTCCTTCCTTCATCTTACTAGGAGCACTAAGACTCTGAAAACATCATGCATCTTGCAGACCAGAGGTTTCATGGAAAAGTAAATTTTGGGGAAATGGAACAAAGGTGTTGCTTCATAGCAAGGTACAAAACTCCAAGTAAATAATTTAAAAGAAACAGTCTTGATGCAGTCTATGCTATTCTGGTTTAGAGGAGAATGTGAAAGAAACAAAGATATTTTCTTCCTGGGGAAACTATCAAAATAAATGTCAATGCTTTTATACATCACGAGAAATATATTTAAACTATTTAGTCATATGAATTTAGAAAGAACTGTATAGATTGTGACATGTGTAAAGGCTCGATATCCTCCTGGATGGACACTGGTTTTATATTAAATAAAACCCTCAGAATGATTGGACTTAGAGAAACATCAAATCTGAATCTCTATTTTAGCTCCCAAGTTCGAAAGCCTTAAATGTCTTATATGACTCCGGTGCTTAAATGTTCACTAAAATGAGATCACAATTGAAATTGGTATTTACATTGCTTTTCTTTAGGAGAAATGAACCTAACTTAAAAGTTAGGGCATTACAAAGTGAGGCCCTTTTTGAAAGTGAAAAAGCGAAAGTGAAAGTCGCTCAGTCGTGTCTGACATTTTTCGACCCCATGGACTATACAGTCCATGGAAGTCTCTAGGCCAGAATAACTGGAGTGTGTAGCTTATCCCTCTCCAGTGGATCTTCCCAACCCAGGAATTGAACCGCATCTCCTGCATTGCAGGCAGATTCTTTACCAACTGAGCTATGGTGCTTTTGAGAGTCTGCTGAAAGAAGCACATACATATAAAATTTTGCACAGGAGTTTCTTGGAATCCCTTAGGAAACTGAAAAAAACAAACAAAAAAAAAAAACCATGGATACTGAAGAAGGTAGCCTGTTCTGACTTTTTGCTTGGGTGTGGTTATAACCAGCTTATACACAAACTACTGAGATGACAGATGTGTTAATTAACTTGATTGGGCTAATTTCACAATGTATTTATATATAAAATTATCATATTATACACCTTTAAAAAGTCATGTTGTACAACCTAAATGTATCCAATTTTTATTTGTCAGTCATACCTCAATCAAGCTTGGGGGAAAAAAAAATAGTACCTTAATACAAACCAAAACAAAAAAGCTTTGATTGGCCCCCTAACTCTCCTACGGCAACCAGCTTGCACAAATGCAGCTCCTGTCTAATCTGGAAACACAGGCGCAACACCTGCATTGAGTCCTGAACTCCCTATAGGAGAAGTGGAGCCAGCTGCAGCACAGCTGCTTGGCAAGGTTGCTCAGGGGTGTGGCCTGAGGGTCAGAGCTGGGGCTGGGAGCTATGAAAAAAGTGAAAGTTGAATGTGGACTCGACTACACCATGTTCATCACGGACAGGAGCTTTTCAGAATCCAGGAAGTCTTGAATGGGGAGTGGCTTGGGAGGAACTGGAAGAAGGCAGAGATGCTGCCCAGAACCTAGTTACATTCACTTCCAACCCCTCTGTCAGCCCAGGGTTAATTTCTCCTAGGATAAATTCTTGACATTAATGTTAGAGTGGGCAGGAAAGGGATGGTTGGTACAGAGTAGGCAGCAATAGAAAGTAGTTATTTATATTAATTCTTTAAAAATTACATTACACCAGAAGTGATTCATAGTCTTCATAAGAATTAAAGTTGCATAATATTCCATACAGTGAATGATTTATTATATTGTTTTTAATTCTTTAAATATTTGGGTGGTACTTTAATTTTCCTTGAAATTAAAAATGCTGAAATAAATGTGTGACGCTCTGTAAGTGATACTCCTTAAGCGATATTCCTTAAGCAAAGAGACTTCTCTACCCAAATTATGAAATTGGAATTTCTTACAAACTACATTTCAGAGATAAGTAAAAATATAAAGCTAGCATTCTTGGTACAAATAGCCCATTCAAACCAATTCCCTAAAACAAAATGAAAAGTGGAGAAAAATAACAGGATAACTTTCTGCTCTTTATGTTGTATATTATGAACATAACATGGAAGCAAAATGTACGTGTATCCTCTATACTTTCAGTATATGGATTTGGAGAATAGACCTACAAAATATATGCCAAAATGAAACATGAATATTTTTAGGGCCACTTGGTTACTTAAGCATTCTGTCAACATCTATGATATAAAACACACAAGAATGAAAGTGAAAAAGATGTTAGATTTCCAGGCCACTAAGTATTTGTTGGGAAACTGGAGAGAAATAGTTGGTAGGACAGGAAACTTCTGGGTGATTCTGCCAGAGGAGTTTTCAATGTCAACAGTGAGCTTGCAGAAAAAAATGGAAAAACCAGGGTTTTAAGCCAAACAACCTAGCATATTCAGGTTAATAGATGCTTTGCAGAATTTTCATTTACCTAATTTTGAAAACAATCTATATAAGGTCATATTTTCTCTATCACTGATCCATTAATTTTAATCAAATCATGACCTTATCAAAGTAGTTTTTCAGGGTGGCAGCCAACCACACTGCCTTTCATGAATGTTACCTGAGATGGTTGAAAGGGATTACTGTGTTTCTCTGAGTTAGGTTCCCAAAGGTGGGATTAGTGAGGTTATAAGCATTTTTATGACTCTTGACATATTGGTAGCAACACTACACTTGCGAAGCTTTTGATACATTTTGCTGGATTATTTTCCCAAAGGATTGTATTAATTTATAATGCTACCAGCAATGCATGAGGTGATTTCCTTTCACCTTCAAATGTTTAGACCTTGGCCTTAATTTTTTTCTGTCTTTAAAAGTAGATGGAAACAGGCATTTAGAAACTATTAAGAGATGTGGTTTTCAGCCTGCAGCACCAAAGGAAAGCCCCACAATTTGAATTTCAAATTTCATCATGTTCAATTTTTAAATGGCTGGACTTCTAATAGCAAAGACATGTCTATTTCATGCTACTTTGACCTATCCTGACCACTCAGGAAATTTTAGGGTCTTTCCTGGCTCAATGGTTTTAATGTGTGCTTAAACTGTTTTACTTGAGAAAGTGGCAATTAAAAGGTGACTGTCCCTTAGAAACTTTGGTTATGTATATAAAGCAATTCATATTTTAATTAAAGGCAATGGATTATTTTATTATCTGATCATTCTTATTACATGTATTTCTGTTCTTCTCTTTGAATAAGAATTCCCTGGTGGCTCAGATGGTAAAGCATCTGCCTGCAATGCAGAAGACCCAGGTTCAATCCCCAGGTCAGAAAGATCCCCTGGAGAAGGAAATGGCAACCCACTCCAGTACTCTTGCGTAGAAAATTCCATGGATGGAGGAGCCTGGTGGACTGTAGTCTGTGAGGTTGCAAAGAGTTGGACACGACTGAGTGACTTCACTCAACTCACTTTGAATAAAGGAGGAGTCTGTGTATCATACATCCATTACCAAATTTCCAATAATGGTGAACTCGATATCTCTGCAAA
Organism: Madoqua kirkii; assembly: GCA_006408675.1. Classification (NCBI taxonomy): domain Eukaryota; kingdom Metazoa; phylum Chordata; class Mammalia; order Artiodactyla; family Bovidae; genus Madoqua; species Madoqua kirkii. The sequence continues at coordinate 32,590 of SJYC01044517.1, read as the reverse complement.
TATTAATATCTAACAAGGCTGAAAAAGAGCTATCAGAGAAAATTCCATTTAATGGCAACCCACTCCAGTATTCTTGCCTGGAGAATCCCATGGATGGAGGAGCTTGGTGGGCTACAGTCCACGGGTCGAAAAGAGTCGGACACGACTGAGCGACTTCACTCACTCACTCATTCTTCCTCCTTGGCTTATGGAAAACCACACTTTTTAATCCTTTTGCAGGTAGGCAAGGCCATGTGATCAGTTCTGGCCAATGAGGCTTGGGAAAGAAGGCTGTCTGTCATTTCTGAACTATGGGGGATAGAAATTCTCTCCGTGATTCTCCAGGTTCATTCTTTTCCCATTTTGGTAAACCTTATGTGACATTGTTGGGGCATCAGTCAGCCTGTATCCTGACTGACCATGTGGAACACGGTGCCACTGCCCTCCCATATCTTGCACCCCTACAGCCTGCATCCGAATTCAAGGGCAAGAAATAAACCTAGGGTCTCTCATGAGATCTGGCAATGAGTTTGTTTTTGTAGCATGACCTCCCCTGAACAATACCTCAGGTGTGGTCACAGACCCTACCGCCAACTCTGTTCCCCCAGCCCAACAGCTTGAAGAGGTGGAGTGCCTAGTGAGGGAAGTTTACAATGCCTGAGATGCCCAGTTCTACGGGGAACCGCCTTGCCACCTCATAAGCACCAAATACAAATGGAGATATTAAAATGTATGGAGAAAGAAAGAATCCTCGGAACAACAGTTTAGATTTATAATAACAAACTTCAGAAAGCTCATAAAAGCCCATCTGTTCTGTGAAGCATTGCAATAAAAATGACCACTTGGCGCTCACTTTTCTGCGCCGTCGCTCGCTTTGTATTTGTGCACGTGGCTCTCCTACCCCCAAGCGAGCCTCAAATCCAGGGCCCTGCAGGACAGTGAAGTTCACTGTGTTTTCTGTAAGATGGTTCACCTAAGATAAATGAATAGAGGGGGAAAAGCCACTTGAAGAAAAACCTATCCCTTTCTACAGATATGTATGCTTCAATTTCAATTTCACAAACAAATCAAAAGCACAAGAATGCATCTTCTCTGTCCATCTAAACTGCCATTTCAGAGGGCTCCCCACCTCTCTATCTAGGAAGAAATGATGTCTTACAGCAGGCACAGGGAGACAGAGAATTAGCCACACTGCTGACCTCCTCTCCTTTCTGTTCCAGAAACGCGCAGCTCAACTGATGGCTGTGTCCTAGAGGCTGTGGTTTAACGTGGAGTTTGTTCTTTGGAGTAAGACTGGGAACTGAGACTGGGCGTGTTACCTAAGCAGAGACAAAGGAAGATCAGGACCACCTACCACCTCCCAGGCACTTGCTAAGGCACGTCACCTAATTAATTCATTTCTCCCTGCCCTAGGTTTTCCTCGCCTGTAAGTGAAGATGATAATAATATCTGTGAGGATTAAATGTGATTAGGTGTGTGAGAGTTCTTTGTAAATTCTATGGGAGCACCACAGAAATGAAAACTATTATTTTCAAAAGGTTGGCTGTTGCGAAAAGATGAGCTCTTTTCTCTAGGGTGCAGGAAAAATATTGTCTGCCTTGCAGTGCTTAGTAGGTAACAACTACAGGTGAAAGTGTAGGGATTTTCAAGTACAGTTGGAGAGATTTTTAAACAGCAACTTTGCTAAGAGACAGGGAGGATGAGAAAAGAATAAGAGAAAGAGAGGATCTAGAGGTAGAAACAAGGAAACAGAGGACAGGCAGACAGACAAACACCAGAGAACAGAAAGAGAAAGAAAGATGGAGCAAACGAAAGCAGTATCCTCTTTCCTGCTAGAGGAAAGACTTTATATATATAGTATGTGTATAACCTGCACATGTGTATATATGTGTGTATATCTTTCGCCTGTTAGTTCAGAGGATACTGGGGATCACCTTCTATTAAACCTCAGAAATGTTGAGCGATCTTACTTAAGAAGGGACACATAGTATGCCTTCATGCATATCCTAAGGAAGAAGTCTGGGTCCTCTAGCTGGCTTAGATTTGTCAGAAATGTACTTTTATGTCCAAGTAGCTGCTTTCAACTTTTGCAGTGAAAGAGCGATTTAATGTGCAGAGGCCTCATGGCAGGCAATGGAATGGACGGCCAGATTCAGAATCATTTGTCTGCAGTCAGTACACAAGCCACCCCCTCTGAGGAGAGCCTGAGTACAGCACTTCTCCCACACAGGCATCTGGATAAATTCGAGCCACAGTTCTGTCACTGACCTAGACCATGCTTTGGTCTAGTTTAGCCATGCTACACATCAACAGAAGCTTGTGCCCACAAAGGAAGCTTGGCAAATGCAGCTAGAAATTGGTTCCATTCCTAGGACCCAGCTGTGCTGATCTCTTAATTTGGAAACCTATGGAATCCTTCCTAGCTAAGCACCTAAGGCTTCACCTGGACCCAGTCAGTAGCAAGGTCATAGAGACAAAACAATGCTGAGGGAGCAAATCCCCGCCTGCTGTGTGCCATGAGGTGCCTGGCACAATATTGTTAGAAGACCATGCTCACAGCATCACTCTACCAGGATATTCCTCATGAGTGTTGGCATATTAATCATTATAAGAAGACCTAAGGTAGATACCTGGAGAAGGGAATGGCAACCTGCCTCAGTATTCTTGCCTGGAGAATTCCACAGAAGAGGAAAAGGGTGGACTATAATCCATGGAGTTGCAAAGAGTCAGACTTGACTAACACTTTCACTTTCAAGATAGATATACCTATCAGCTTTATTGAATCGAGTATCATGCAAATATTCTTTTATCTATAGATTTTCCAAAATTTAATCTTCCCTAGAACAGAGTCTGTTCAATGGAAATGCTTAATGGACTGATGATGGAATATTCCTTTCACCTGCTGCTGCACAGCTCCTGGGACCAACTGGAAGAGCTGCCCCTTCGGAAGCCAGGCCTCCACATGGAGCCTTTCCATCACATTAACATTTACAGCCTGAGGGAAGCAGCTTGCCTTGGGAGCCAGAAGGTCAGCAAACCTTAATAAATGAGAGAGTGTATCGTAAAGTTTTCTGAATTATTATTTAAGAAGGGTACTTTTTTCACCTGAGTATTATTCTGCTGCTGCTGCTAAGTCGCTTCAGTCGTGTCCGACTCTGTGCAACCCCATAGACAGCAGCCCAACAGGCTCCTCTGTCCCTGGGATTCTCCAGGCAACAACAATGGAGTGGGTTGCCATTTCCCTCTCCAATGCATGCAAGTGAAAAGTGAAAGTGAAGTTGCTCAGTCGTGCCCAACTCTTAGCGACCCCATGGATTGCAGCCTACCAGGCTCCTTCGTCCATGGGATTTTCCAGGCAAGAGTACTGGAGTGGGTTGCCATTGCCTTCTCCGAGTATTATTCTACACCTGTTTTACTCTTACAGAATCAAAAATAAATGAAAGACTTAAAAAAAAGGCATTTCTATTTGTTTAATAGAACAGTATTCTATGGAAAAAAATAGCAATGAAGAGATTGTGTGTAAATGTCCTGCCTCTCTTATCCTGTTGAAAAATATATCTGCAGGAAACCAACAGGAAAGCCACAGAAGATAGTGTGGCTCCTGAGAAATCACTGCCTATAAACAGGTACTTTTCTTAACCTGGTGAAGGTTACCAGATTTTAAAATCCTGTAACCTCAAAGTATAAATCAATCTAAGTAGAGATTTTTTTTTATCACTGTGAACGTTTTAGGTGATCATGTCCATCCCATTTATATTTTTTGAGATACATTTCTTATCTCTCTTATAGTAACAACAGGACAGAAGAAATTATTTCCATAGTGTTTAAATTAGAAAGTAAGAGAATCAAAGGATCCAAAAACCTTATAACCACAGTTACTATCTCATTCAAGCCACCTGGGAAATATAATGTCCTTCATGCTTATAGATCAAGGAGTTTTACTCTCCCACAAGAGTCTTTGAACTGTAGAATCAGGTTCAAATACAAATCTACATTTACAAGTAAAGAAATTACACCTCTGGTTTCTCATCATTGTCCACATCCTAAGCCTTAATTAAAATATCAGTATCAAAAGTACCAGTACCCTCATCCTTCAACTAGAAATTGGACTAGAACAACTAAAAAGCTGTAGGGTGAAAACATTTTTTCATGATAGGGTATCATGCAAGCCAAATAATTAAAATTTCTTTAGAAGGAAAACGGTCTATTATAATTTGTCCTACATATTTCAACTTGGAAAAATTAAATTAGACATTTCCTATCAAGTGAAAAGTAGTTCTTACATGCAAGTATTTTTCATGGGTCACCTGGGATTCTATCCATTAAGCATGAACTGGATTAAGTTTCTCAGGATAACGAGTCATTGCTTGTAACAAAATTTAATGTCACTTTTGACTAAAAAACATTGTCATGATTTTGTTCTAGGTCTTTTAGGCATTTTTACTATATAAATAGTATAATTAGCATTTCTTTTCTAAAAAACAGAAAAACGGTTTGTATTCTTACTATGAACTGAGTCTCCATCACTAATTTTTTTCTTTCTCTTTCTTTCTTTTTTTGAAGAAAAGGGTCATCTTTGTGTTTCCTATAGAGGCTAAAACCATGCCTTGTATATTGTATGTTTACTTACTCATTTGTGTCCTACTCTTTGCAACCCCTTGGACTGTAGCCCACCAGGCTTCTCTGTCCATTGGATTTTCTAGGCAAGAATATTGGAATGAGTTGACATTTCCTTCTCCAGGGCATCTTCCCAAACTACAAATCAAATTCGTGTCTCCTGCATCTTTTGCAGTGGCAGGCGGGTTCTTAACCACTGTGCTACCATATTATAGCAAGTAATCAACACTTTAGGTAAAATAGTTTTGGATATATTTGGTCAGATACATATAAAATTAGGCAAAGTATGGATGGGACAAATCCTACAGACTGGTTCCCCACATGATTCCAAAAGAGAGGTCAAGATTCCCCCAGACAACCATACCTTCCTACCATTATACACCAGTTGTGCTTACTCACTCAGTCATGTCCAATTCTTTGTGACCCTCATGGACTGCAGCCCACCAGGCTCCTCTATCCGTGGAATTCTCCAGCCAAGAATACTGGAGTGGGTTTCCGTGGCTTCCTCCAGGGGATCTTCCCAACCTGGGGATAGAACCCAGGCTTCTGTATTGCAGGCAGATTCTTTACCATCTGAGCCATCAGGGAAGCCCTCTACATACCAGAGCTACCCCTCTTTACCAAAGGGTCATAAATCCCTGTTAATTTTCTGCCATCATAAGGTAAATTATCTACAATAGAACTTATTATCTGTAATAGAAATACTAGCAGAAACAAAATTCCCCTGACATAGTCAAGAGCTGTGGGAGGAAAATGACTTCATCTTGGAAATGTTTTGTCACCCACATGACACATGTGACCTTACACAAATTGTCTTCTCCTGTCTGGGTTCTGTATAACCCAACTCCTTTGGAATTCTTTAGGCAATACTGCCAAACTCCTTATCAGTCCCTCAGCAGCAAGATGGAGAACTGTTTCCTGATAGTCAACTTGAATTAGACAATGTAGGAATCAAATGATGTAAATGTCTCTAATGACAGATATCTAAAAGTCTCATTTCTGAAACTAAGACCGCTCTGGTTTTTGCACAGAACTCCTAGAACCAAAGACTGTTGAAAATAAAGGACAACTACTGACAACTAGTTTTACTGATTCCACTAAAACAAGAAGAAAACAAACTCCCCCCAAATGAAGCAACTTACCTGAGGTCTTAGTGATAATTCAAGGTACAGCTAAGGAACTAGACACTTGCTCCTAGGAAGAAAAGCTATGACCAAACTAGACAGCATATTAAAAAGCAGAGACATTACTTTGCCAACAAAGGTTCATCTAGTCAAAGCTATGGTTTTTCCAGTAGTCATATAAGGATGTGAGAGTTGGGCTATAAAGAAAGCTGAGCACCAAAGAATTAATGCTTTTGAACTGAGGTGTTGGAGGAGATTCTTGAGAGTCCCTTGGACAGCAAGGAGATCAAATCAGTAAATTATAAAGGAAATCAGTCCTGAATATTCATTGGAAGGACTGATGCTGAAGCTGAAGCTCCAATACTTTGGCCACCTGATGAGAAGAACTGACTCACTGGAAAAGACCCTGATGTTGGGAAAGATGGAAGGCAGGGGGAAAAGGGGACAACAGAGGGTGAGATGGTTGGATGGCATCACTGACTCAATATGAACATGAGTTTGAGCAAGCTCTGGGAGCTGGTGATGGACAGGGAAGCCTGGTATGCAGGGCGTGCATGGATCCCAGTCCATAGGGTCACAAAGAGTCAGACACGACTGAGCAAATGAACTGAATTGAAGGAACTAGAAATTCATTCAAACACTTTTATAACTCTGGGGTCTTTCCATCACATGACAAAACTTACCTAGAAAGCCTGCATTGTTGTGCATAAGAGAATTAGTCGAATATTGAGAAGAAAGTATTGATAAAAATGTAACCAGTGTGATATACCAATTTAGGCCTCTATTTAAGGCATCAAACCATTTACAGATTTTAGGGTTCAGGTTTTACTCATACAAAAAGCTTGCACACATCCAGAAAACACAAACACTCACATTCAGACATTACCATTTGGGGCCTGCATGAGTGAGTTGACTAACCATGAAGAATTTCCTTAGTTGGAAAGAAGTATCTTTGAAGAAAGCTGACAAATCTGTCCCCTACTTCATGTTACATTAAGAACTAATTATTAAGCAATCATTAAGATCACATAGTCTGCCCAACCCCAAATCCATTTTTAATAGTGGTAAGAATGCTTTGGTTATAGCTCAGAAAGGAAGCAATCACTCAGCAATCTAAGGACATTTACTTAAAAATTTCTTGGGAATGATTTAAGAGATATAGACTCAAACTCAAAATGTAAACTAAGATTTCCTCCTATGAATTTATATTCAAATGAGACAAATTTCACATTTCTCCCTCTTGTCTAGTACCATAATATAGTTGCTATTATGTAAGATCTACTTCAGGCTATTTCATAGGAAACCACACTGTAGTGGAGAATAAGCTAATTCTATATGTGTTTCTAGAAAAGTATATTAATTTTTTTTAAGCAGAAAAATAATAAATACTGGGAAACCAAATGTCAATTACAAGCCCAGTTTGGGGTGACTTAGCTTTATCTTCTCATCTCCATATATATCAAGATGGTTACAACTTTACAGCTTTCTGTTGCCCCAATTATCCTCACATCCCTAGGCCCAGTCCCCCAAAGACTGTGTGCACAAGGAGGAACTAAGCATGTGTTAGAACAGCTCAGGTTGAACAACCCTTTCACCTTCCAATGGCACAACAAATATTACTTGAGGCCACTTCCATTTCCCCCTCTTTTATGTTATTTTCCCTTTCTAAATAGAAGTTGATTTTCCCCTCGCTAAGCTCCTATTCAGCAGGTATTTGGTTTCTTTATTTTTATTTAACATATACTGCTTTGTGATGTTTTTGTGATTTCCCCCCCAGTATTTCATTCTATTTCTCCTCTGAAGCCTTTCCTGACTTTCCCAGTAAGGAGGCCAGCTTGCTCCTAAGAGTCTCTCTTGTATATGGTACAAACTTCTATCACAGTGAATATAATACTTTTGTCTGAATATTGATGTGCTTCTCAGCTAATCCCTTGAAGGTAAAGACAACACGTTAACACTTTTGGGTCTTTAAATCTTATAATACTTCCTAGTACAAAATTATTTGATTTGTTAATTAATGCCATAAATTCCTACATAATTAGCCTTCACTAACTATAGGACTGGACTTCTCAGATGGCTCAGTAGTAAAGAATCCATCCGCCAGTGCAGGAGATGCAGGTTTGGTCCCTGGATCAAGATGATCCCTTGGAGTAGGCAATGGCAACCCACTCCAGTATTTTGTGCTTGGAAAATTCCATGGACAGAGGAGCCTGATGGGTTACAGTCCATGGAGTCACAAACAGCTGGACCTGACGGTGCATGCATACCCACAACTATAGGATATTCTTCATTTTGTTGTTTTGTGACTATTATCCCAGTTGTAACTGTCCCTTTTCCTATCTGCCGTCATTCTGTATAGTCAATGAGAACAGTTAGTCTCCAGTCACTTTTTGGCACTTGAGTGTCAGGGAGTGGTCTCTTCAATAATCTAGGAGACGATACAAAACCTTGTATTTTCTCTTCCCTCACACACACAAAAGACAAAGCTTATACCCCTGGGCTAGTCAAAACAAAAGGCATAAAGGCCAGTCCAGCTGTCTGGGTTGATGGAACATCAGCCTGACGGTTAGATGTTTGGGGAGTAGGCACGAGGTATAAAGCACACTTTTTTACTGGGGACTCTGGCTTATTCAACAGGGATTTGTTGGAGAATCAGTTCCCCCAAACAGCGTGTTTTGTTTTGTTTTGCTTCCTTTGTATGTGGGCAGATTGTCTTAAATTGCCAAAGTAGGAAATAAATGGCATTAAAAATGTGTTCCTGTGAAGAAGCAAATTATCTCTTTTATCCTAATATTCATTAGAGATTTCCTGAAATTTTGACAACAACACAAAACCACCAGTGGTATTCTTGTGATTCTTCCCTTGGACTGCATTTAATTTCCAATTCTTTCTTTCTGCACTTTAAAGTTGCTAATGTGTGTAGCAGTATGCGATATCACGCCAGTTTTAATTCAGGTGAAGCTAAAATTAGAGGTAAACTTGCTGGTTAAGTGGTCTCATATCACATATCACATCCAAGCTCAAAGTAGACACTAAGGGCTAAATTTTTTAAAGGGCTCTCCAGATTTGCATTGACAAAACCCTCATTGGTATGCATGAGCAGCTGTCTGGTTACCCACCCCACCCAACTGCAAGCTGGTGGCTTCCTTATCAAAAGCTGTACAAATCCTGAGCTAAGACTATAATTGTAAACTGATAATCCATGGAAATATTGATGACAAAACTGCAACCAGCGTGCTCTTGTTCACTGTGCTAGAATGAGGTAGTCTAAGACTATCAACCATATACTCGATATTTGAACTTTTCTGTAATGTCAGCTTTTACACAAACTCATCGGCGATAGGCACATTCTCATGCAGTCAAGTATGACTGGACCGTGGCCAGGGCATCTCCTCTCATACAGAGCTCAGCAGGGCCAGAATAAGGCACATACAACCTAAATCTCCAGAGTGTGTGTGTGTGTGTTAGTTGCTCAGTCATGTCTGACTCTTTGTGGCCCCAAGGACCATAGCCAGCCAGGCTCCTCTGTCCATGGGATTCTCCAGGTAAGAGTACTGGAGTGGATTGTCATTCCCTTCTTCAGAGGATCTTTCCTACCCAGGGATCGAACTCTGGTGTCCTGCACTGCAGGCAGATTCTTTACCGTTTGAGCTACAGGGAAGTCTCTAAATCTCCAGAGACTGGTAGGTAAACCAGTCAGTCTAATAAAATAGATCTTTCACCCACTTCTCATATTAAGACTGTTAAGGAATGATTATATCCTCCACAAATTTGTATGATGAAGATATAACCTGCAAAGTGAGGGTATCTGGAAGTGGGGTCCTCGGACAGAGATCAGGACTAGAGGAGAGCACAAGTGTGGGGCCTTCATGATGCCTGGAAAGACTGCCTGCTCACTCTTTCCCTGCCATGAAAGGACATCATGAGAAGATGACATCTGGCAGGCCAGGAAGGGAGAAATCGAATTGGCTGGCACCTTGATCTTAGACTCTCCGGCTTCCAGAACTATGTGAAAACAAGTTCCTGTTGTCTAAGTTGTACAGTACGGGAGTTTTGCAGTGGCAACCTAAGCTGACTGAGACAGTCACAGAAATAACTATCTATGCAAATACATAAATAAATATTACTCTAATAGTTTCTATGACATTGGTGTCATTGCATGGTTCTGTGTAAAGTTTGATCAGCTCCATATCATTAAGTACATTTGTAGTTTAAGTCTTCAGCTAGTAAAAGTTTATCTCTCTGTTTAGCCCATTTGGAAAAGGTATTCCCTTTGGGGGACTGTTTAATAAGTCAAAGACATAACAGAAACAGTGTTGACCTCATTAACATAAGCTCCCTTCTCCTGTTTATAACTTGGTCATAAACCTTCATAACTGCTCAGTAAGAAAACCGTCTGGATGATAATAGTACTCAGAGGGGGTGTCGTTTGCAGATCAGTGAAGCCAGGCCACATGTCCCTACAACAAAGTGCTACTCTCAGTGAAAACAAAATTACTGTAAAAATTATTAATATGTCAAGACCACTATATAAAAAAGTACATAAACATACAGAATATAAAGGAAAGCCTTTATTTTTCACACAGCTGATCTCAGGCAGGTATACTCACACATTCCCTTGATGCTAAAATGCAGTCACTTGCAAGGCACATTTTATATTTGAATTATCTTTTTAAATATGTGATACGTACACAGATAGATGTACACATTGTACACACTGAGCAATACCTGTCCTGATAATCAATGCCATGTGAAAATGTCATCATAAAACTGAGTAAATGAGTTATGTTTATTGTGCAACTCTTTTTCTCTCTGTGCATATGTGTATATGTTGGTGTGTGTTGCAGAGACATGAAGAGGAGAAAAACCTTCGATCTGTGACCTTGCTCTTATGATCTCTGAAGTGTTGGTAAGGTTAAGATGTACATACCCAGCTGCTCTGGGAATATGATTAGACAAAAAATTGAAGGTTACAGGGGGAGGGGGGAAATGAATCAAGTCTAGATGTCTCCTTAGCAAAAAATAGTAACTTCAGTTTAATTTCAAAAATATATTGAATGTGTTGTCCAAGCACCATTTATCTTTTTGTATTATTGGTTAAATGCCTGCATTCAGTATTTTATGGAACCTGAGCAATGTCCTAAAGTAAAAGCTGATTTATTCAGTGAGTACACATGTCCAAGTTAGATTCCAGAATTAATTGAAGTTATAAAGTGTGAAAAATACTGCAAATATATATATATATGTGTGTATATATATATATAGATCTTTATATATATAGATCTTTATATATATACATATATATCTTTAGAAGTAAACAAGGATCACTTTCACATAGTAATCAATAGCAGAGTCACCAAGGGTGAATTAACCAGACTCATGGCCCTTGTCCCTCACCCCTGAAATAGTCTTTCTAATTGTAGAAACTGTAGTGAAAGTGACAGTGTTAGTCACTCAGTCGTGTCTGTCTCTGCAACCCCATGGACTGTAGCCCACGAGCCTCCTCTGTCCATGGGATCCTCCAGGCAAGAATACCAGAGTGGGTAGCCATTCCCTTCCCAACCCAGGAGTGGAACCCAGGTTTCCTGCAATGTAAGGAGAGTCTTTACCATCTGAGCTACCAGAGAAGCCCTGTAGAAACTGTGCATCTAATCCGTACAGTGGATCTAATTTCCAGCTGATAGGAGTAGCAGCTATGAGAGGAGCACGTTAAACCAGGAAGGATTTGAGAAATCCAGATGGTGGGATTTTCTATAAGATAACCTGCTGGGTCTGCTCATCAGGAACACGGCACGGGGAAAAAGGGACGGCAGTGGGCACATCAGTTCCTGGAGAGAAACTATTAAGAGGCAGCAACCAAAGCTAGTGTGTGGACCTTTATTGGACCCCACTTTGATCACACCAACACCAAAAGGCATTTAAAGGCTAATGGGGGACATTTAAATATGGATGGGATATCAGTTAATAGTGGGGCTTCCCTGGTGGCTCAGAGGTTAAAGCGTCTGCCTCCAATGTGGGAGAACCTGGATTCAATCCCTGGGTTGGGAAGATCCCCCCTGGAGAAGGAAATGGCAACCCACTCCAGTATTCTTGCCTGGAGAATCCCATGGACGGAGGAGCCTGGTAGGCTACAGTCCACGGGGTTGCAAAGAGCCGGACACGACTGAGCGACTTCACCTTCACCTTCAGTTAATAGTAAGGGCTTATCTGTTCTGTTCAGGTGCTCAGTCATGTCCAGCTCTTTTTGAACCCATGGACTGCAGCATGCCAGGCTTCCCTATCCATCACCACCTCCCAGAGCTTACTCAAACTCATGTCCAGTGAGTCAGTCAGTGATGCCATGGATGATAATATAAGTTTAAGTAGATGGTTAAATAGGAAAACGTCTTTATTTGGGGGACGGGGGCTTCCTTCTAAAGTATTTAGTGATGAAATATCACAATCTATCATTTATTTTAGATATTTCAGCAGAAATGTATAAAGCAAATACAGTGAAAAGTTGTTGTTGTTTAGCCACTAACTTGTGTCCTACTCTAGACAATGTCACTGAGCTTCGGACAATACAGGAGAACTGAGACAGGATGCCTACCTGGTCAACAGGTGATCCAGCAGCCAGGGGCAGCAGAGGTACCCTGGGTGGGAGCAACAGTGTCCCCCATTAACTGGGAGGCATTGGGGACAGTTGATAATCACAGCCACAGACAGAAGAGGTGTCTCAGCAGAGGCCAGTAAGGGCACAGGGAGCTGGGAGCATCTACAAGGCACATACATCCTCCTCGTTACCTTGGAACTTCTCACTCCCTGTCCACACACTGTTCTGGAAGAAAAGAGAGTATTTGAAAATGAAAAATGCCCTTTAAACTGACTTAGCAATTGGAGCTGGGTTTTGCAGAAATACAACTAGTTTTCCGTACATTTGAGTATCACCTGTGAGTGTCATTTCCACTAGCAGCCACGTAGAACACAGCAGCTAGTCCTCTGGCTCAGATTCACAAACGCAGGCTTTCTCAGCTGCTTGATGGAGAACTCAAAACTGCTAATAAAGAGCTGATTTTTTTTCACCTTTTCTTCAGCTTGATGTTCACTGGGTAAACTTTCCCTTGATCCAGCTTCCCTGGCTTTGGGGATTATGTGAAATTGTCAGTGCCTGCCATTTTAATGTGTTTTAGCACAGCAGGCTCATGAAATGTGGCAGCTGGAAGCAGGTGTGAGATGGGAGCTGGGGGGGCCAGCTTCTAAGAGAAACCAAGCTTTCCCCAGTGAGGGCTTTAAAAGCAAATGTACATTACCACCTCCAGACTAGAACAAAATTTTGATCCTAGTACTCAGAGAAAGAGATTAGCGTCAAAGACAATTACAAACACAAATGCTGTTAAAGAATGAACCCCCACCCCTCAGCCAACCCCATTGTTTGCAACAATGGGGTGAGGGAAAGGAGCTTGATAGTAGGGAAAAGCTCAGAGATAAATAATACAGGTAAGGAGTGTAATAGGGCTTCCCTTGATGCCTACCTGGTCAACAGGTGATCCAGCAGCCAGGGGCAGCAGAGGTACCCTGGGTGGGAGCAACAGTGTCCCCCATTAACTGGGAGGCATTGGGGACAGTTGATAATCACAGCCACAGACAGAAGAGGTGTCTCAGCAGAGGCCAGTAAGGGCACAGGGAGCTGGGAGCATCTACAAGGCACATACATCCTCCTCGTTACCTTGGAACTTCTCACTCCCTGTCCACACACTGTTCTGGAAGAAAAGAGAGTATTTGAAAATGGAAAATGCCCTTTAAACTGACTTAGCAATTGGAGTTGGGTTTTGCAGAAATACAACTAGTTTTCCGTACATTTGAGTATCACCTGTGAGTGTCATTTCCACTAGCAGCCACGTAGAACACAGCAGCTAGTCCTCTGGCTCAGATTCACAAACGCAGGCTTTCTCAGCTGCTTGATGGAGAACTCAAAACTGCTAATAAAGAGCTGATTTTTTTTCACCTTTTCTTCAGCTTGATGTTCACTGGGTAAACTTTCCCTTGATCCAGCTTCCCTGGCTTTGGGGATTATGTGAAATTGTCAGTGCCTGCCATTTTAATGTGTTTTAGCACAGCAGGCTCATGAAATGTGGCAGCTGGAAGCAGGTGTGAGATGGGAGCTGGGGGGGCCAGCTTCTAAGAGAAACCAAGCTTTCCCCAGTGAGGGCTTTAAAAGCAAATGTACATTACCACCTCCAGACTAGAACAAAATTTTGATCCTAGTACTCAGAGAAAGAGATTAGCGTCAAAGACAATTACAAACACAAATGCTGTTAAAGAATGAACCCCCACCCCTCAGCCAACCCCATTGTTTGCAACAATGGGGTGAGGGAAAGGAGCTTGATAGTAGGGAAAAGCTCAGAGATAAATAATACAGGTAAGGAGTGTAATAGGGCTTCCCTGGTGGCTTAGCTGGTGAAGAATCCACATGCAATGCACAAGACCCTTGTTTGATTCCTCGGTTGGGAAGATCCCCTGGAGAAGGGATAGGCTACCCACTCCAGGATTCTTGGGCTTCCCTGGTGGCTTAGATGGTAAAGAATCCACCTGCAATGTAGGAGGCCTGGATTCGATCCCTGAGTTGGGAACATCTCCTGGAGAAGGGCATGGCAACCCACTCCAGTATTCTTGCCTGGGGAAACCCCATGGACAGAGGAGCCTGGCTAGAGTCCATGGGTTTGCAAAGAGTCAGACATGACTGAGTGACTAAGCACAACACAAGGAGAGTAATATAGGCTTCCCAGGAAGCTCAGTGGTGAAGAATCTGCCTGTCAAACAAGTGACATGGGTTCAATCCCTGGGTCAGGAAGATCCCTTGGAGTAGGAAATGGCAACTCACTCTGGTAAATCCCATGGACAGAGGAGCCTGGTGGCTACAGTCTATGGGGTCGCAGAAAGTCAGACATGATTTAGCCAACAAAAGCAACAAGGAGCGCAGCAGGATTCATCATGCATAGAACCAAGAATGTGACCACACAGCACTTAACTCAACCTGGCGTGAGAGGAAAGAGAGGCAGGGGATTCTTCTACATGTTTCTAAACATTATAAGCCTTTTTTAAGGGGCTTGAGGGAAGACAAAATTTTAATTCACTGACAACAAAAATTTTGCTTTGAGTTTCTACATCTGACAATACACATCCCTAGACTTTTCCTTAAGTACTTACAGGAGTGTATGTGTGTGTGGGTCTGCTTAGGGGTGTGGGGTGTGTATGAATGTATCTGTGATTTAAGCAGAGATATAATAGCTTACATATCTCCAGTGGCTAAAAGATAGTTTAGAAATTATTGCTAATCCAAACAATATTCTCTACAAAGTCCTATAGCAGGTTATCAGAATGAAGGTGTGAGATTAATAAGCAGAAACAGATAATAATATTTTGTTAACATCTGGTATTGACCACCTACACAAATTGATTTTTAAAGGAATGGCATTAAAATTTTTTTTTTCAAAATGTGAATTCAGTTTTCAGAATAAATCATCATGGTATCATAGTAAAGTCAAGCTAAAATCTGATCTGACATTGTAGTTGACCCAGGTAACCTGTCCCAACATCACACATCCTTGTTTTGGTTAAGATCTCTTTTCTCTCACATCAGTTTGTGTTTCATTGACTAGTGGGTTCTGATCTCTTCTGTTCCTGACTTCTTGCTTTTCACTCAAGCCTGGACTCAAAGTCCTGAAGTATTTCTGAGGACCTCACTCCTAGGTGTGGAGTGTAGAGGCACCATTTCTGAACACACTGGGTCAGAATCCCACTGCAGTCAAGTCAGCAAAATTTAGCAAGCAACTTTTGGTGATCCTTCGCAACATGGAATGGCACCACACAAATTTTTACCAATCCTAACCACCAAATCGACTTCTCAGTTTGTCTTTGTGCTCCACAAAGCTTCAGAGTCTAGACTCTCTCAAATCAACATCCTTCAGCAGCACCTCCACTATCAAGAAGTTTGAGTTTTATAATAATTGCCCACGTAATTGACAAGGTTTAGTCATTCATTCATTGGTTCTTTACTAAAAAAATAAACAACAAGAACAAACAATTGTCCTGAACAGCTCTTACGGGTTGGGAACAGTGTTAAGCCTAGAGACATAAGCCTAATTCAGAAGCAAACTTGACATTTGTCTACACAGTAGGATTTAGAAGCAGCCTCAGCCCCCAAATACCCTAAAAAAAAAAAAAAAAATCTGCTAGTGTGCCTAATCCAGGTATTTAGATCCAAGAGTACACTGATTGTCTACAAAGACACATCAGTTAGATTTTTCATCAGCAAAAATAGACAGAAAGTAACACAATAAGTGAAACCGTGAAAATAAAAATCTAAAGTATCATTCACTTGTGAAGCATCAAAGTCTTAGAGAATTTATCATCCACAGTCAAACCTGTCTGAAAGAATTATTAAAGGATATACTACCTCATCAAGAGGAAGTGTAATGAACAAAAAGGGTCAAAAGGTACAAACTTCCAGTTATAAAATAAATCAGTCACGGGGATGTGATGCAGAGCATGGTGACTACAGTTAATAAGAGTGTGTCACATATTTAAAAGTTGCTAAGAGAGTGGATCTTAACAGTTTTATCACGAGAAAAAAAAATTGTCACTACAAATGATGGTGAATGTTACATTTGTCACTTTATGGCATTCAATATTTAAAACAAAAAAATTTAAAAATATGTATTTACTTAAAATTAATGATGATAAACCTATTTTTATTATTTTTAAGGAAAATGACATAGTTTTTACAAAAAATAATTATATTTTGCAAAGAAAAGAATTGTGAGAAGAGGGGCAATGTTTCACATTTTTGCAAATGTCTTTGATGTCTGGCTTAATACTCTTGCTGACATATTTGAAAAATATGTGACTTCAAAAGACATACACTGATATTGAAAAAAAGGAGACATTTTCATAGCTGTTTTCACATGATTGTGGATATTATTTTTTAAGCTATATCAAAACTCAATAAGCAGAAGTTTTTTAAAGTTTAGTTACAATGTGGAAACTTAAATTGTCTAAGTAAACACTGTTACTCTATTACATCAAGTGGTCCTCTTACTACACATAATTCTGTGACATTAAACATTGATACTTTTTAGAAAATATTGGTTTACTAAGTTATACTGATCTTCCAAACATTAACATATTTCACTACACAATACCAAAACATCACCTTTGTATCATCACTGAGCTTATAGAAAAATCTTTAAGAATGGGGAAGTTTTCAGGCCCAAAATGTTAGTCGCTCAGTCGTGTCCCTCCTTTGGTGACCCCATGCACTGTAGCCTGCCAGGCTTCTCTCTCTGTCCATGGGATTCTCCAGGCAAGAAGACTGGGGTGGGCTGTCATTCCTTTCTCCAGCCCAAGTTAAGACACATATTTTCAAAAAGCATACTTTACTTAAAACTTCCAATTGTATCCTTGGTAATAAATATGGTAGTTTGTTTACTTTAAATGAGATTTTTAAGGAAATGTCTATAAAGTACACAAATCTGAACAACCATAGTTTCAGTATCAGAGACTCTGTCAAGGAAAAATGGTATTCTGTGCAAAAAGCCAAGACTTCAGCTCACAACTCAATCTCATGACAGCTCTCATACTTCATCGTAAAGCAAAAGTATTTTATGTATACTTCCTATTTTATCACACAAAAAAGTAAAAAGATGTTTACTCAAAGGTCAGGTTTAATAAAATTAAAATATTGCATTGCTTATTAAAAGGGAAATGGCTTTTTTAAAAAAATTTAAACTGGAAAGACTAGAGTAACCATTCTTCAGTTTGATGCCACTGCCTTGATCATTAATACACTAGGAGTTTTACACACCATTCCTTTTGTACCATCATTGCAAATGTCAATGCCATGTAAAAGGCAAATAACATCCTAGTTACTGGGAAAATAGTTTGGGTCTTGCAGACCAGCCTTCCAGGGACCATTCTTTCAGGAGCACTCTTGATAAACAGAAAAGTTTACTGACAAAGAATAGGATTTTATAAAACTTTTCTGAATGAATAGAGAAGCTATAAATGTGGAATGCTTTAAGTGCTTTAAAAATGACCTACAAAATTTGCCAGAATAAGTGATACTTTCTCACCTGTGAGTATGTCCTAGGACCTGTTCAAGAGAAACCCAGATTAGGCCAGAGAAATAAGAATGAAAGAATGAGGTGAGGACTCAAGAGGCCTTATGACAAAACCGGAACACTGAAGGGAAAAAAGAAGAAAGAAAGAAAGCAAAAGAATCCAGGTGAATTTGAAATCAGAAGAGCTGAAGAAACAGGCTTCTCTAGAAAGGCCTTTTACATTGTCTAAAGACAGTGTGTTATAGTCACAGGTCAGAGTTTGTGTATATCCTAGGGGCGTTATTTAGTTAACATTCAATGTATTCTAATTAGGATACCTACTATGGAGCGTTTAGTTAGCATACGAAAGAATAATCAAGAATCTACACTCCAGAGAGCCACCAATATCAACTCTCTTGAAGATTTCACCGTTGCTGAAGGGTTTTATAATTAGCATAAGAAATGGTTTTCCACTGCTGAAATGAATTCAAGATTGGCAAAATATCATATATCTATATACCTGTATTATATACCTTCTGCATTTGCTAGATAGAGCGTAGGCTTCCCTGGTAGTGCAGTCAGCAAAGAATCCGCCTGCGATGCAGGAGACCCTGCTTTGATTCCTGGGTCTGGAAGATCTGTTGGAGAAGGGATAGGTTACCCACTCCAGTATATTCTTGGACTTCCTTGGTGGCTCAGATGGTAAAGAATCCACTTGCAATGCAGGAGACATGGGTTGGGAAGATCCCTCTGGAGGAGGGCATACAGTCCACTCCAGTATTCTTGCCTGGAGAATCCCCACGGACAGAGGAGCCTGGCAGACTACAGCCCATGGGTTGCAGAGTCAGACATGACCGAGCGACCAAGCACAGCACAGCACAGCACACACAGAGTGTAAAAATCTGAGTACAACAGCAAATTGACCTTCAGAATGGGTCCCCTGGCCCTAGAACACATGGGTTCTGTGTTTAGACTCAAAATAACTCACCTAACTACTTGCCTGAATTGTGAAGTTAGAACATTTTCATATCTGCCTCAAATGAACGTTTTGCTTAAGGTTGGGAGAATGTCTTAAAAAGAGAGAGCCAAGACTTTATTGAGTTTTAAAAATGTTTTTGCAATCTTACAAATTTATTTCTCACTAGTCTGACAATAAGAGCTTGTATGTATAACAGAATTCAGCCCAAGACTTGCCTTCTGAAACATACCAGCCAGTAGGGAGGTTTTCAAGAAGGAGACCCCAAATCTTCATTTATCTCAAACTAAAGCATTTCCACTGGTTAAAGGGCTTCCCTGTTGGCTCAGAGGGCAAAAAACCCACTTGCAATGAGGAAGACATGGGTTCGATCCCTGGGTTGGGAAGATCCCCTGGAGGAGGGCATGGCAACCCACTCCCCGGTATTCCTGCCTGGAGAATCCCCATGGACAGAGGAGCCTAATAGGCTACAGTCTATTGGAGTCACAAAGAGTCAGACATGACTAAAACATCTCAGACTAAAACATTTCCACTGGTTAAAAATATAAAATAAAAATAATAACAACAAAATTTCTAAAAGTTGGAAAAGACCCAAAACATTTTTAACTGAAGGCATAAAAGCACCTAGGCAGCATAGGGTGAATCTTGCTCAAAGATAGATTCGGCTTTTGTGTTGGCTTCTAAGAGGTAATCTCCAAGTCTTTTGAATGTCCTGCCTGATAAGAGTGTCTGTTTACAAACTTGGGACATGCCAGATAGTCTATGCTGAAAATGTGATTTGTTCAACCTTTGAAGGAGCTGGAATCTAAGGTCAGATACCCTGGTGGTCAAGCATGTCTACATGACTGAGCCCCAGGAACACCCTGAACCCCGAGGGTCAGGTGAGCTCCCCTGGTCGTCAATATTCTGTGTGTATTGTCACACTTTGTTACTGAGACAAGTAAACACTGTCCACACAATGTTACTGAGAGAGAGAAACAGAAAGCTCCTTGCTTGCATCCTCTCCAAGCCCTGTCCTTTGCCCTTCTGCCATTGGTTGACTGTATTCTGAATTCTTTTGCTGTAATAAACCACCATCCTGAATGAGTTCTGTGTGTCCTTCCAGTGTCAACTACAAATCGGCACTTGCTGTTGGCACTTGCCATCTACCTCCACAAGAATTAAACCATGTGCTGTGGCAGCTGCTGGCTTTCAACAGCTCCTTGAAAGACTTTTAGGGTGGAGGGCAGAAATGAGGCACTCTGTGCTCTGAGAAAAACTGGCAGAACAGGTCTTCAGATAGTTAGATGTCTTTGGGAGCCGATTTTTATGAACCCATTTCTTCAGTTCAGTTCACTTCAGTCGCCCAGTTGTGTCTGATTCTTTGTGAACCAATGAATTGCAGCATGTCAGGCCTCCCTGTCCATCACCAACTGCCAGAGTCCACCCAAATCCATGCCCATTGAGTTAGTGATGCCATCCAACCATCTCATCCTCTGTCATCCCCTTCTCCTCCTGCCCTCAATCTTTCCCAGAATTGGGGTCTTTTCAAAGGAGTCAGCTCTTCGCATCAGGTGGCCAAAGCATTAGAGTTTCAGCTTTAACATCAGTCCTTCCAATGAACACCCAGGACTGATCTCCTTTAGGATGGACTGGTTGGATCTCCTTGTAGTCCAAGGGACTCTCAAGAGTCTTCTCCAACACCACAGTTCAAAAGCATCAGTTCTTCAGCACTCAGCTTTCTTTATAGTCCAATTCTCACATCCATACATGACTACTGGAAAAACCGTAGCCTTGACTAGATGGACCTTTGTTGACAAAGTAATGTCTCTGCTTTTTAATATGCTGTCAAGCTGAGCACCGAAGAATTGATACTTTTGAACTGTGGTGTTGGAGAAGACTCTTGAGAGTCCCTTGGACTACAAGGAGATCCAACCAGTCCATCCTGAAGGAGATCAGCCCTGGGATTTCTTTGGAAGGAATGATGCTAAAGCTGAAACTCCAGTACTTTGGCCACCTCATGCGAAGAGTTGACTCATTGCTTTTGAACTGTGGTGTTGGAGAAGACTCTTGAGAGTCCCTTGGACTACAAGGAGATCCAACCAGTCCATCCTAAAGGAGATCAGTCCTGGGTGTTCTTTGAAGAAATGATGCTAAAGCTGAAACTCCAGTACTTTGGCCACCTCATAAGAAGAGTTGACTCATTGGAAAAGACTCTGATGCTGGGAGGGATTGGGGGCAGGAGGAGAAGCGGACAACAGAGGATGAGATGGCTGGATGGCATCACCGACTCGATAGACGTGAGTTTGAGTGAACTCTGGGAGTTGATGATGGACAGGGAGGCTTGGCATGTTGCAATTCATGGGGTCGCAAACAGTCGGACACGAGTGAGCAACTGAACTGAACTGAACTGAAGATGGTCATAACTTTCCTTCCAAGGAGTAAGTATCTTTTAATTTCATGGCTGCAATCACCATCTGCAGTGATTTGTGAGCCCCCAAAAATAAAGAATAAAAAAATTATATATATATATATATATATAATTCTTATATCTCTTCATATCCAGAAAAGCAATAAAATCCTCCAGTGGTGATGAGTGCTCCTCATGACCAGCAGAAATCTTCTGCAAAAACAAACAAACAAACAAAAACATGCTGAGTTGCATGTATTCCTCTTTCCCTAAAATCACATGTATGCTGACTTTCTCTCCCGCCTCTTTGGAGCAGTTTCTCAGAGCTATCTGAGATGCTGTCTCCTAGGCTATAGTCATCATTTTGCCCCAGAGAAAACTGGACTCACAACTCTCACGCTGTCCTTGTTTTTTTCACTAGTCAACTATTGAACCTGAGCATGGTCTTGATTATTTCTGAATTTGCAACTGATGTCAGACAGGAAGGTCTTGAGGACTTTCAAATTGTGTAGAACCTAAATAAGACATCATTTTATTCCTCCAGAGATGAAAGCAGGAATACAGTTGGCTCAGACTTGGAGTAGAGAGAGAGAAAGTATACTAAATTGATCAGATCTTTCCCTGCGGGAACTGGAATCTGAGAGAATGGTCTAAAGATTAAAAGGACTTAAAACAGAACAAACAAATTAAAATTTTTAAACCCAAGTTAGGAGCACTGAGTAACACAAAATACTATGTTCAGTTGTTTATAGATGGAATCGTGAATTTCCCTCAAATTTTTGAACCTGAATTACTTTCAGGAGCAAAAATTTAAGGGGTGATCAGACTAGGGAAAGTTGTCAACTGTGAAAGCAAATGGGTCACAGAGTCCTGGTCCTTGCTGGGGACAAGTCTCTCTTTGAACCCTGGGGGACAGCAGTGTGCAGTGAAGTTCAGAGCCAAAGTGGAGGAGGGGAGAGGAACTGCTTTCAGCCCATTTGACGACTTTGACAGCCGCCTCTACCCCTCGTGTCTCAGAGAGCCAAGCTCCCAAGTTCACACTTTCTGTAATGACAAAACAGAACGACAAGTCAGGAAGGAAAGCCAGAGTTCTAAGGGCCTCAGCACAGTTAAGTATGTGTTTCAAAGTGAGATTGTTTGGAAAACATGATGCTTCTATCATACTGGATGCAAAAGTTATATAACATCTGAAAGAACAAAGCATCAATTTATCTCCCCTTCAGGATATTCTGTTTTCCTCTCAACAGCTTATGTGTACTATACACACCAGCTGATGAAGGACAGGCAGGTGGGTCTCAGTAACCTGTTTTCTTGAAAGCTGAGAAGGCAGCCATATGCAGAGCAGCATCTGCTGCAGGCTTCAGTTGCCTGCCACCAGCAGTGTCAACTCTGCCTTGTTTATAGGGCAGTCCTCCTCTGAATTGGTTCTCTTTCACAGTAGAACCCACTACCTTTCCCGCAAATGCAAGGCCCTGACACATTGTGAATACTCCAGACGTCACAACAGACTGTTTTCAAGATCTATACATTCCAGAGCCAAATAAAAGCCATGGGGGAATTACTGGTTTGGCCCATCAGAGCGTCTGCTCTCTGCAATGATGTCAGAAGACCCAGAGGCTAGTGTGTACCTATTAACACTTTAAACCCTAGGATAAAGTATTATGCTTTATAATATATAGTCCTTACATCTATCTCATCTTCATCCTTACCCTCCCCGTCAACTCCTTCAACAAGTTTTTTCTAAGCCATGAATAAGTCCGTTATGAAAATCCATCTTGCAAAGTTCTAATTTGCAAATCAAAGAAAGATTTTTGTTTCATTAAAGACATAAAGCTCTGCAATTTATGGACCTGATCATTTTCCCAGACTAGGTGATTCCTTGTCATTTGACAAGCTGCGAATTTTCTGAGTGCTTTTCACACATTGAGAAAACAGGCAACTAAGATGACACCTAGGCTGATGTGGGAATCACCATGTTCTATGGATCTGTCAAATCACCCTTGATTTTAAGTAGTTTTATTTAGTTTAGTAACAATTCATTTTGGAAGGAATGATGCTAAAACTGAAACTCCAATAGTTGGGCCACCTCATGCGAAGAATTGACTCATTGGAAAAGACTCTGATGCTGGGAGGGATTGGAGGCAGGAGGAAAAGGGGATGACAGAGGATGAGATGGCTGAATGGCATCACCGACTCGATGGACATGAGTTTGAGTGAACTCTGGGAGTTGGTGATGGACAGGGAGGCCTGGCGTGCTGCGATTCATGGGGTCGCAAAGAGTCGGACACGACTGAGTGACTGAACTGAACTGAATAATTCATTTTGCCAAGAACATTTATAGGAAATATATTTTCCATTAAGTAACGTAAGCTTTTCCCAGAGCTCTTGACATCCACTTCTGTCCCTTTCTCAGTCTCTGTATATGTCTTTCTCCGTGTGTATGAGAGAGATACACGTCTACGAAGAAAACGAGACATATTTCTCCATTTTCTATCACAGCTGGAGTCTATATTATCTTAGGAACCCAAAATATAATTAGAGGAGATGTAAGTAGGAGAGATTGATATCTATCCATCCTTGCAATATATTCATTCTCATTAAAAAGGGTACTGATCGTTGCAGATGAAATTGTACAGAAGGCTGCTGTGGTCTCACCCCTCATGAAACTTGTCATTTAATGAGGAATATATAAATCAAATAAGATATTCAACTCCAGTGTGATATTATACTCCATAAGGCCAGTATGTGGTACCTTGGGAATAGACCAGCGTTTAGCAGAAGAAGTAATATCTAAGTTGAAACCTAAAGATTGAGTAAAAATTAAATAAGGGAAGACTATCCCAAAGAGGAGGAGCAAAGGTGAAGGAACATGGGAAATTATAGAAGTAATGGAGACTCTGCCGGGAGGAGCAGAGAGAAGAAGCAGACAAACTGGCATTGGCTGGATGCTGGGTGCCCTCATAGGCCACAATGAGAATCTAAAGTTTTATTCAGATAGCAGGTGGAAAATTACAAATTTTTTCAGAGACTTTAGGATGCAAGCTAACACTCTTAACTGGGCTAATATGATGATAGGAAGCGTAGCATCAGGAATCTAAAATCCAGGCAAGAGGATCCTGAATTTCAGAGGTAGGAAATCTAACTAGGGACACAACACTAAACAGAGACTTTCAGAGATGGAAACTACTGAAAAACAGCACCACCAGTTCAGATTATGAAGAGTAAAGAACTAGCTTGAAGCTAAGCCAGATTTCCTAACATGTTTCCTTTTATTCCCTGCCTAGATAACAAGGTCTGGCATGAGGCTCAGCCTACAGCATGGAAGACTCAGTTCCAAAGACTAGAAAGATTTGAGGGATACAGGGTCATCAATTTTCAATATCAGTTCACTTCAGTTCAGTTGCTCAGTTGTGTCCGATTCCTTGCAACCCCATGAATCATAGCATCCCTGTCCATCACCAACTCCTGGAGTTCACTCAGACTCATGTCCATCGAGTCCGTGATGCCATCCAGCCATCCTCTGTTGTCCCCTTCTCCTCCTGCCCCCAATCAGAGTCTTTTCCAAAGAGTCAACTCTTCGCATCAGGTGGCCAAAGTACTGGAGTTTCAGCTTCAGCATCATTCCCTCCAAAGAAATCCCAGGGCTGATCTCCTTCAGAATGGACTGGTTGGATCTCCTTGCAGTCCAAGGGACTCTCAAGAGTCTTCTCCAACACCACAGGTCTAAAGCAAATATGTACATGAAATAACATATTATAGAGCATCTGAAACACTAGATACATGTACGGCATATTTCCAGTGTCTCAAATGCCTGACACAATATCAGCAGCAGCCAAATAGGAAACCCAGCAATGAGCGTATGCTGTCACTAAGTCATGGCTGACTCTGCGACCCCATGGACTGTGGCCTGCCAGGCTCCTCTGTCCTTGGGATTTCCCAGGCAAGAATACTGGAATGGGTTGCCATTTCCTCCCCCAGGGATCTTCCCAATCCAAGGATCAAATTCACATCTTCTGCACCTGCAGGCAGATTCTTTACCACTGAGCCAGCTGGGAAACCCAAACCAAGCAATGTTAATGGCCAGAATGCCCTGACTTCATTAGCTGGCTGAGAATATTCTAGAATACGATAGTAATGTCAGGATCAGCTGAACAACCAGGGTATTTAGAGCATTTATTAAGTATTTTGTTACTCTTCCACTAGAGTATTTTTATGAATGTACTATCAGAAGGCACACTCAGAGCTCATGTTGGAGAATTACAGAAGGCTGAGAAATGTGGCCCCTCATTTCATGACATTATAATCTAATTGCAAGTTATCTAAACATACAGGATAGGAAAATAAGTGTCTGTGTCAACTCAATGGGTCCAGTGAGTTTACAATGGGTGAGTTTTGTCAGAAGAGGCTTTATGGAGAATGAGGGGCTGGACCTAGGAATACAGAGATGAGAAGTTATGGGGTTTAGTGGTGACACTCTTACAGAACTGTAGATATAGATGTTTCTTAATACTTAATACTTAATAAATGCTCTAAATTCAAAGTCAGCCATGTGTTTAGGTCCTAATTCAAGATGCCCAGAGCAACACTGCTATCAGCCTGTTCCTCTGGCTCCCAAACTTTCCAACCCTCCAGCAACTATCAGATCAGACCCAGCAAGCCAGTACTTCTTAGATTCATTGTAGTGACTCCTCACCTAATTTAACACATTTTCTTAGATCAAGAAAGTGTTTCCCTTCCTCCTCCAAACAATGCTCAGCAGGCTCTGAGACAAAAATAGTTTCCTATAGTTTCAAGTTACAGTGACTTGCAGGGAGCCATTGTAGGGGCATTCTTAATGCCTTGCTGACTTTTGGATGATGGAGTCGCTTAGGATGCCCTGAAATCTACTCAGCCTATTCTTGTGAGGACACTTCTCTCACAGTTCAGGGAACCTAAGAATACTTTCTGAATCATAAACATCTTAGAGGGTAGTTGTGACTCACAACTACTTTTCAGTGAGATACCTAGAAAACTCTCTATCTGAACATCTGTCAGAGATCATACTCAGGTGTTTAGCAATCACTACTGAACTCAAAAATCACTCATATACTTTACTGACAGGTCCTTATCAATCCCTCCCCCATTCATCACTCTGAAAGCCACAATGGAATGTGCTCAGTTCTCATACTCCATTCCCACTAGGATCAAGGCTCAATGCTAGTATTGATTCTGACTTGCCATTTAAGGAGCATCTGAGTCCTGCTTCATCAACAGTCTTTTACTTTCTCATGAATATTTCCTGAGCAAGTCTTGTCCCCTGATATGCAGACAGAGAGATGTAAGTATTTTTATCCACTGCATCTCAGCATTTAGTGTTTAATATTTCACAGGCACAGATTTCAAGACAAATCTACAAACAGCAGCAGCCAGACCTTTTGTGGAAAAAAAAAAATCTATAGTTAGGGCAGCATTTCTATATTTCAGAACACTGTCTGTAGATCTCCTTAAAGAGTCTATTTTGGATCATTAAGAACTCCAGGAGAAGAAAATTTATAATACCATTTTGGGGCTAGACTACAAGGAGGATAAAATTTAATGAACCTTCATTTTATGTAAATACAACAAAACTTTGGATTTATAGAACTGATAACATCAGGGAACTCATTTAATTTTATATAACCCAAGGTCCCAACCTTAAAGAATTCATCTGTTAAAGTTATTGCTCTGTTAGACTAAGGGCCAGTAACCTCGTAAAATATGTATGCCAAGACACCAACCCGAGTGGCAGGGAGTTGATTGAAGTTTCAGCTGATGCAGTATAGGAGGGAACAGATTTCTCAAAAATGAAAGAAAGAGGGTGGGCTCACTTGTAGCTATTTTCCTATTGTAAATAAGTAAAGGGACACACAAGTGGCTCACTTTCCATGCAGTTGTAACTTGTCAGAAAGCTATCTTCAGGGGATGGTCCATGAAGGAAGCAGACATAGCGAGTCCTGGGCGGTGTCCTCCAGGAACACATGGAAGGGAGGTGAAATCATCCCAAACATGATTGAACCCAAGTGAAAAGCATAACTTTGCACCAACTTGAGAGTTGAGGTGACATGAAAAAACCAGATAAACCAAGATGCAAAGGCTGAAGGTGGGATTAACACGAGAGGAGACAGAAGATGGAGTTAGAGGGTTGTTAAGGAGAGCAGCAAAGTAGGGCAAATTGCAGGGCAGAGATTTCAGCTCTTTGCACCTTTGACTTATGTTTTAACACGATACTAAGTAGTCAAGCATTGAGTCCAAGATTAGCCTTGTGGTATACTCCAAATAGGGTTATTTGAGGAAGGTGTAATAAACTATTTACAGATATGTGGGGAGGGGGGGAGTAGGAAAACTATGGGATAGCACCATAAGCAGCATAAATAATAGCAGAGCCACTCACACTCCTGAAGCTAGTGAAGTGAGACAAGGGAGTGGTCTCAGGTGCCTAGAAGGGAAAGTTAATAAATAGAAGGCCACCATGAGACCCTAAAACCTTAGGCTGAGAGAAACAGACAACTTTGAAGCATCTTCTCAGGGAGGAAGCTAGAGGAAGAAATATCTGAACCCAGGAGTAAATATCTCCTCCCTCCAATCTCCTATCAGGGCACACCATTGACTAGAACCCATCCAGAAGAGCTTATTGGTGCAATTCATGTGAATCAGTCTCCACTGCACAGAGTAGTGGGGGAGAAGGGTAAAGAGTGAAGGCAGAGAAGCCAGCAACAGCTATCCACCTGTATCAGCTCCCCAATCTGAAAATGGGCAGGATACCAAGGAAAATCACCACCACATACATCCTCTCAGGGAAGAAGGCTGGAGTCACCAAAAGCCTCCAGGAGATGTTGGGTTTAATCAGTCCAAAATATTGAGTTCATTTGGGTTTTTCCATAAGAGGCTACAGAAAAACCCGAATGAACTTTCTGGTCAACTCAATACTTTCTCAGTTAATAAAATTGATTCTGCTCTCAGTGCTGGAAACTAAAGAGAATGACATACTTTCTGTTTCAACAAGCGAAACACCCGGATGTGGGCCATCAGAGGGCCAACTCAGAAGAGTGTGTTGGAGGCAAAAAACAAAAACAAAAACAAAAATGCTGCAGTATATAGTTTCTTAAAATTCAACAAAACAAGAGACAGCAGACTTGGATTTCACACGTGTCCACGGTACTAACTTAAAGTACGTTGAGCAAGACTCCTCTGGGCCTCAGTTTCCATATCTACATAACAAAACTTCATTAGATCCATAAGGTCTCCTTCAGCTCTCACTTTCTGGGTTTTTTTTTGTTTGTTTTTTGTTTTTTTGTTTTTTATGATTAGAAAAAGAAGTTTTGAGTTTTACAAAGAGAGTGCCAGACTTCCTATCTTGAGTATTCTCTGAGGATGTCTGTACAGGGTTATTATTACTGCTTTAAGCTCTGTCCCCAGTCTCCAAAATCACACATCCCAATGTCATTTCCTCTACTTTCCCCATAGCTGAACTTCTATTTCCGTGACTTCTATAATCCCCTTGGTGGAAGTGTTTTCCCTCTTGCCCTCTAAGCCACCTGCTAATTGGCGGGTGATAGAGCATCCCACCTGTACGATATGTCTCTCCTGCTAATAAATGACACAAATTAAAATGATCACACTTATCGTATATTCCACTTGAGATTAAAAAAGGGAATGTTTTATTCTGTGTAAGTATCTTCCAGCTGTAGGAAGAAAATGTTAATCAGACATTAAAGATGCCAAGAAAAATAAATTCAATATGTAAATAGCTACTTTGAGTAATTAGCTATTTACTATTTAATAAATGCTAAATAAGATCTCCCAGTTCACGGCAACACTGGAGGAAAAAGTACGTCGAAGGGCACCATAACAGGTTAGTGTTGACAAGAGTCTACAGCCCCAGTGAAACGTTTAAAAGTTTAATCAGGTTCTAGAGGCACTAAAAGAGCTCAGGATCAGAGCTTGAAGCAATTAAATTTGGCCTGGGTGATAAGGGAGAAAGATGATGGGGCAGCGCTTTAACAAGATAGAGTAAGACCTTCAAATTTCTGATGATCACAGAAACCTTTTCAGTTACTGCTAACTGCTGAAGGAGCAGTGAGTGGACCTGAACACTGACAAATGCTCGGGTGCTAAAGACGAGCTTTGCCTTTTTGCCACTAATGTAGGTGAGCATCACCCAATTGGTTGAAGGCCTGAAGAAAGGCAGAGGAAGCGTGTATGTTCTCTGTTTGAGCTGAAGCATACATCTTTTCCTGCCCCAGACACTCCAGCTCTCTGACTCAGATCAAGGCTTACATCATCAGCTCACCAATTCTCCAGCCTTCAGATTGGGTCTGAATTACCCCACTGATTTTTGTAGCTTTGCAGACGCCAGCTGGTGAGACTTCTGATAAACTTTCATATAGATATATAGATCTCCTCTTGGTTCTGTTTTCCCAGAGAGCCCTGACTGAAACCGTGGAGCTTCACATTAGAAAATCAGAAATAAGAAAAGTAAAACCATGAGAGCAACAGCTTAACCAGAGATTCCTACAAATGGGAAGGGGGCTGGAAAGTTAAGCGGCATAGTCTCACTGATCCATTTCAAGGCCAAGATTGCACTGGGGATGAAGATCTGCTATCTGTGGGTGACCTGAAGGGTGAAGCGCTTTCATCTGGGGATCTCATTCAAAAAGGGCCCCCCCACCACCACCCCTGAGCACTCTCTTCGGGAAACATCTTCAGTATGCAGGAAAGCATACAGCTCCACAGGTGTTTGTATGGCTAACCATGAAACCAACGTGAGTCTCTTTGACTCCTCATTCTCTCTTCTCAAAGGAAGCACACAAAACAAAGCTAAATTAAGCTAATTACTTTCTTTAAAACGACTTGGCTCTAGAACTGAGGGCACTGTTTCTTGCTTCCCCTCAGCCCCCTCTTTTTTTTTCCCCTCACCTGGTACATTGGCCCCTCCCTGGTCCCAAAGCTGTTATTAAGAAACCACCATCTTTCAATGCGAATTCACATTAAGCCTCGTTTCCAGGTGTGGAATAAGGAGACTGGAGAGACAATGTGTATAGTGGTTATACTCAGACGCCAGAGCTAAAATGCCAATGAGCAATTTGCTCAACTTCTGTCTCAGGGACCTCCAAGTGTAAGATAAGTAGACGCAATTATGGTACCAACTTCAAAGATCTGCAGAGAGGATGGAAGGAGTTTATACACAAGAAGTATTTAGAACTGCGCCTGGCACAAAGTAAGTAGCTATCAAGCATTAGCTACTGTAAATTATATTATGTATTCATTACGAAAATGTTTTAAATGGAGAAAAGAAGATAATGAAAACCGTATTTATTCCTAAGATCCAAAGCTATCCGTTGTCAATATGTTGGCATACCTAGCACTTTACCAATATTTGACATATACACACTTATGTCTGCTTTTAAATTAAAATGATGGCATATTATACAATTTTTGTTGCCTACTCTTTTCATTTACTATTATGCATATTTTCTATTCTTAGTATTCTTCAAAGACATGATTATTATGGGTATATGATATGCTACCATCTGGCTATGATATGATTTATTTAACCATTCCCTGACTACTGAGCCTTCAGATGATTTTGTTTGCCACTATTACAAACAACCCTACAGCCAAGAAACCTAACTGATGCTTTGTATCTGCTTCTTGATTACTTCTGATATAGAAAGTGGGATCTGAGATTATTTCTGGTCATGTCTATCATCAGGCCCTTGGCAATCAAGGAATAGTGGGCCAGTTGTCTGCTTAATACATATTCTGATCATACAGTTACAAACCAGGGTGGGGAGCAGGGTTGGAGAGGTGGTCAAAACACCTTCCTAGCTTCTGCCAGGAGAACAAGGAGGCTCGATCTCATGACGCCAAACCTGGCCAGGCCAAACTACAGGCATTATTCCACCTGCTTTAGCCTAAGAGTTAATAGAAATTCATCCAGGCAACAGATATTTCTGTATTATTTTTGTCTTTTAATTTGCTCACGTTGATATTTTAGTGAAAAATCTGAAGATACTGTGTCAAGAAATGCCAATTGATCTCTGTTTATCAATAATTATCTATATAATTAATAATGTACAGTTATGTGTTTGAGATTCATAGACACATAGAGTTACATCAATCACCCCTATCATGCCTGGCACGATACAATCTCTGGTTGATGGAGTTGTCAACTTTTCTTTCTTTTTTTTCTGCCTCTCTTAGCCAATTCCATTTCTCTCTCCTAGAATACCCATTCTCAAATATTTAAGGTATGTATATTCAGTCTAAATTGCAGGCCCTTTTTTCTTATATATGTGTCTATAAAAATATAACATTCTGTATAATTTAAAAATGTATATAAATTCTTGTTTGCTACCAATTTCACATTTCTTATCTTTTATCATTGCAGCATTATGTTTTTGAAACCTGCTCATGATTCCATTTATAGATTTAATTCACTCCTGTGTATTATTCCTTTTGGTGCATATTCTCTATTTTACTTCTCTGTTTTTCACAAGGAGGACTCTAGGTTGTCTTCAACTCTTTGCATCCATCAATAGTACTTCAAGAAGATACTTCATCTTTGTAAAAGTTTCTTGAAGAAAAAAATAATTTGTATAGTTTTTCCCCATGGAAAAAATCCAAAAGAGAATAGCTGAAGCATAGGGCATTTTAGGTTATTTTTAGTATTAACTTATCCTTCAAAAGGTCTATACCATCCCTCATGACAATTAGCAGTGACTGAGGATACAAATTTCTCTGTACTTGATGTTGTCACATTTTATTTTTTGCCAATTACATGGATATAAGTTGCTATTTTTATCTTAATTTTTATTTATTTCTCTACTGGTGAGGCTGAACGTCTCATCCTATATTTGTCCACCATTTAGGTTTCTCTTTTATAAACTGATTATTTTATTTGCTCACTTTCCTATAGGATTATATTTCTACTGTGTATGTTATAAATGTGTCTTACATGCTTTTAGATTCATACTTTATCAGAAATACAAATATCTTCTTGCAACCAAGTGCCCAGGCAAATTTTATTGTTTTATTATATAGATGGCATTTTAGAAAACTGAAGTATAGTTGATTTACAACGTTGTGTTAGTTTCAGGTATACAGCAGTGATTCAGTTACACACGCATGTGGCTGTGTGCATGCCGAGTGCTCAGTCATGTTCAACTGTTTGTGTCCCCATGGACTGTAGCCAGCAAGTCTCCCCTGTCTATAGAATTTTCCAGGGGACAATACTGGAGTGGGTTGCCATTTCTTACTTTAGGAGATCTTCCTAAGCCAGGGACTGAAGCTGCGTCTCCTGCACTGCAGGCAGATTCTTTACCACTGCACAACCTGGAAAGCCCTATACATTATTTTTGGATTCTATATATACATATGTATAGATTCTATACATACATATGCCTTATAC
>SJYC01044515.1:0-14190 GCA_006408675.1 Madoqua kirkii | reverse complement strand
CTCCTGTGAGAGCAATCTGGTTTGGGCTTTTGTTTTGGGGAGATTTTTGATCACAGCTTCAATTTCAGTGCTTGTAACTGGGTTGTTCATAATTTCT
The DNA here is from genome assembly GCA_006408675.1 of Madoqua kirkii. NCBI lineage: Eukaryota > Metazoa > Chordata > Mammalia > Artiodactyla > Bovidae > Madoqua > Madoqua kirkii. The sequence continues at coordinate 14,093 of SJYC01044515.1, read as the reverse complement.
ATTTCTTCCTGGTTCAGTCTTGCAAGATTGAACTTTTCTAAGACTCTGTCTGTTTCTTCCAGGTTACCCATTTTATTGCCATATACTTGTTCATAATAGTCTTATAATCCTTTGTATTTCTGCATTGTCTGTTGTAACCCCTCCTTTTTAATTTCTAATTTTGTTGATTTGATTCTTCTCTCTCTTTTTTTTCTTGATGAGCCTAGATAAATGTTTGCCAATTTTGCTTATATTCTCAAAGAACCAGCTTTTAGTTTAATTAATCTTTACTATTGTTTCTTTAATTTCTTTTTCACTTATTCCTGTTTGAATCTTTATAATTTCTTTCCTTCTACTAATTTGTTTTTTTTTTAATCTTCTTTTTCCAGTCATTGTAGGTGTAAAGTTAGGCTGTCTATTCGATGTTTTTCTGGTTTCTTGAGGTAGGATTGTATTGCTATAAATTCCCTCTTAGGACTGCTTTAGCTGCATCCTATAGGTTTTGAGTTGCCATGTTTTCATTGTCATTTGTTTCTAGAAATTGTTTGGCTTCCCTTTTGATTTTTTCAGTAACCTGCTGGTTATTTAGAAATGTGTTGTTTAATTTCCATATGTTTGTGTTTCTTACAGTTTTCTTCTTGTAATTGATATTAAGGCTCATAGCACTGTGGTAGAAGAAGATGCTTGATACAATTTCAGTTTTCTTAAATTTACTGAGGTTTGATTTGTGACCCAAGATGTGACCTGAAGAATATTCCATGTGCACTTGAGAAGAAGGTATACTCTTCTACATTTGGATGGAAGGTCCTGAAGATATCAATGAGATCCATCTCATCTAATGTATCATTTAAGGCTGTGTTTCCTTATTAATCTTTTGTTTGATGATCTGTCCTTTGGTATGAGTGGGGTGTTAAAGCCTCCTACTATTATTGTGTTACTGTCAATTTTTCCTTTTATGTCTGTTAGTGTTTGTCTTATGTATTGAGATGCTCCTATGTTGGGTGCATAAATATTTAAAATTGTTATGTCTTCCTCTTGGGTTGATCCCTTGATCATTCTGTAGTAACCTTCCTTATCTCTTGTAATCTTTACTTTAAGGTCTGTTTTGTCTGATATGAGGATTGCTACTCCAGTTTTCTTCTTCTTCCCATTTGCATGGAATATATTTTTCCATCCTCTCACTTTCAGTCAATATATGTCTTGAGTTCTAAAATGGGTTTCTTGTAGACAGCATATATATGGGTTGTGTTTTTTTATCCATTCAGCCAGTCTGTGTCTTTTTTTGGAACATTTAATCCATTGACATTTAAAGTAATTATTGATATATATGTCCCTATTGCCATTTTCTTAATTATTTGGGGTTGATTTTGTAGATCTTTTTTCTTCTCTTGTATTTCTTGACTATATAAATCTGTTTAACATTTGTTATAAAGCTGTTCTGGTGGTACTGAATTCTCTTAACTTTTACTTGTCTGAAAAGATTTTGATTTCTCCATCAATTTTGAATTAGATCCTTGCCAGGTACACTAATCTTGGTTGTAGATTTTCCCCTTTCAGTACTTTGAATATATCCTGCCATTTCCTTCTGGCCTGCAGAGTTTCTGCTGAAAGATCAGCTGTTAAGAGTATGGGGTTTCCCTTATATGTCATATGTTTCTTCTCCCTTGCTGCTTTTAATATTCTTTCCTTGTGTTTAGTCTTTGTTAGTTTGATTAGTATGTGTCTTGGTGTGTTTCCCCTTGGGTGTATCCTGTATGGGACTCTTTATACTTCTTGGACTTAATTGACTATTTCCTTTTCCATGTTGGGGAAATTTTCAACTATAATCTCTTCAAAAATTTTCTCATATCCTTTCTTTTTTCTTCTTCTTATGGGACACCTATAATTTGATTGTTGGTGCATTTGATATGGTCCCAGAGGTCTCTGAGACTACCCTCAGCTCTTTTTATTCTTTTTACTTTATTCTGCTCTTCAGAAGTTATTTCTACCATTTTATCTTCCAGTTCACTGATTCATTCTCCTTCAGATATTCTACTATTGATTCCTTCTAGAATAGTTTAAATTTCAGTAATTGTGCTGTTTGTCTCTGCATATTTATTCTTTAATTTTTCTAGGTCTTTGTTAATTGATTCTTACATTTTCTCCATTTTGCTTTCAAGGTTTTTGATCATCTTTACTATCATTATTCTGAATTCCTTTTCCAGTAGTTTGCCTATTTCCTCTTCATTTATTTGGACTTCTGTGTTTCTAGTTTGTTCCTTCATTTGTGTAGTATTTCTCTGCCTTTTCATTATTTTTTTTTAACTTATTGTATTTGAGGTCTCCTTTTCCCAGGCTTCAAGGTTGAATTATTTCATCCTTTTGGTTTCTGCCCTCTAAGGTTCATCAAGTGGTTTGTGTAAGCTTAGTATAGGATGAGATTTGTGCTGAGTTTTGTTTGTTTTCCCTCTGATGGGCAAGGCTGAGTGAGGTGGTGATCCTGTCTGCTGATGATTGGGTTTGTATTTTTGTTTTGTTTGATGTTTAGATGAGGTGTCCTGCACAGGGTGCTATTGGTGGTTGGGTGATGCCAAGTCTTGTATTACAATGGTTTCCTTTGTGTGAGTTCTCACTGTTTGATACCCTCTAGGGTTAGTTCCCTGGTAGTCTAGGGTCTTGGAGTCAGCGCTCCCACTCCAAAGGCTCAGGGCTTGATTTTTGGTCAAGAAAGAAGATTCCACAAGTGGTTTGTTATGGCATTATGTGAGATTAAAACAAATATCCAAATACGAGAAACCAAAGATGAACCCCAGGCAAATGGCAGTTACAAAATCAGGCAAAAATAATTAAATTAATGGAATATACACATATAAATACACACTCATGAGCAAAGTCAAAACATTCCAACAAAAATAAAGTATAATAGATTGACCCAGCAAACAAAGGAGATCAAAAGTTATATTTACCACTTAGAACAAAACTAACTAAAGCACAGATTGGAAAACAAAACTAAAGCAAGGTGCCAAGTGGGGAATAAAGCAATGAAAAGAAAACTAACAAATATGTTGAGAGGAAAGAAAGAAAGGAAAGAATAAATATGCAAAGTTAAATAGAGGTAGATGAAGAAGATTTATATATTAAAGATAAACTGCAAGGGGAAAAGAACAGTAGGAAAAGCAAACAAAGGAATAATGTAGAAAAAATATAATAGGTTTAAAAAATTAAAAGTTAAAATTATCAAAAAGAGAAAAGATTAAAACAAAAAAAAAAATAGAAGAAAAACAGAAAAAAAAAAAAGGTGGGGGGACTCCACAGATCTGCAAAAGCCCAAGGTAGATGCAGAGGTTTATAACAACAATTAAAAGTGTGACTGAATATACAACATACACATATACACCCATAAGCAAAATCAAAACAGTCCAACAAAAATGTAGCACAGTAGATTGACCTGGCGAACAAAGGGAACCGAAAATGATGTCTACCAGAACAAAACTAACTAAAGCACAAACTGGAAAAAAAAAAACTAAAGCATGGTGCCAACTGGGGTATAAAGCAATGAAAATAAAACTGACAAATATGTTGAGACTAAAGGAAAGAAAGAAAGAATAGATACGCAAAGTTAAATAGAGGTAGATAAAGAAGATTTATATATATTAAAGGTTGATTGCAAGGGGAAAAGAACAATAGGAAGAGCAAACAAAGGAATAAATGTAGAAAACTAATAGGTTTAAACAACTAAAATTTTAAAACAAGAAAAGAAAAAAAAAAAAATCCCCAGAACTGCAAAAGTCCAATATAGAGGCAGAGGTTTATAACAACAATAAAAATGTGACTGAGAAAGAACAAGTTTTTAAAAAGCTCAAAAGCTTAGTTATAGTGCTTAGTTATAGTTAAGTTAAGTTTAGTTAAAGCTTAGTTATAGTTTATTGGCACTATAAACTAAATCACAGTGCCAATAAAATCGACCACTACAATGTGGTGGGTGGAGGGGGAGTAAATCTACAGAACAAGTCAAAACATAAGAATAATAAATGCTTTTCTTGAGTCACTGCTGTCAGAGTGCTTTCCCTGGCTGGGAGTCACAGTCCACTTCACCTTCCTAGGATGCCCTCCAACACTGTGCTGATCTCTGGACCTGCTGTGAAGGTGGCTCAGATTCTAATCTGCTCCTGCTCCTCTATGTTCTTGCCTCCAGTGTCCACAGCTATCAGAGCTATGTGTTTTCTTTTGTGGGAGCTGTCAGTGACCTTTTATATACTCCACAGACACTGAGTCTGCCTAGTTGATCATGTGGGTTTAATCTGCAGCTTGTACAGATAGTGGGAGGGTGTTGGGTCTTCTTCCTTAGACACACTGCCCCTGGGTTTCAGTTGTGGTTTTATTTCCATCTCTGGATATGGGCTGTCCACTGGGGTTTGCTGCTGAGGTTACCCTGGAGGACTTGGGTCTGCCCCTGTGAGGGCCAGGTATGGAGGTGATGCAGCTGCTTGGGTCGCAGGGGTTCAGACAGCACCGGGGTACTCAGGGGAGTTGGCGGCTAGGGCAGCAGGAAATACAGTGCTCTAGAAGGGTATGGCAACCGGTACTGGCCAGTATGCTCCAGTGTTCTTGCCTGGAGAGCCCCCTCCCTGACAGAGAAGCCTGGCAGGCCACAGTCTACAGGGTCGCCTAGAGTCAGACACTACCGAAGTGACTGTGCACGCATAGACACAAGACATTTTTTGCCTGTGGCAGCTCTGCCCCAGTGAGAGTTGAGCGTGAGGGTGGCGCAGCTGCTTGGCTTGTGGGGACCCTGGCGGCGCCGCGTGTGCAGGGACATGGACTGCCTCCGCTGTGGGAGTTATGGCCTATCAGAGTCTCTTTTTTGCGCCTCTAGTAGCTGGCGATCAGAAGGCCTCTTTGGCTTGTCTTTCTCCACAGCTCTGCCCTTTCTGGCACTCAGAGGGCTTCCTTACCTGGGGTCCTTCTCTGTTGTTCAGCACGTCAGGCACCTAAAACCCCCCTCCACCGCCTATACTGTAGACGGGGCATCAGGCACTTAAAGGGGCACCCTGGGTGGGGTCCTACTCTGTAGTTCAGTGAGTCAGGCGTCTGATGGGCCAGCCTCTCTATTGTTCAGCTGCCCATGCTGGCTTGTGGAGAGAGAGGCTATGGTGATGTGTGTGACTCAGTAGGATCCCCTTGCTTCCACGGCTGCCCGGCTTTCCTCCACAGGCATTTCCCACCACCATCTCCTCCCTCACATCCCCTCAATCCATCTCTCCACAGTCAACAGCAGCTCCCAGCCGCTGCTCTGTCTAGGGTAGGTATCGTTGCTGCAAGGACGGATTCTCATTCCATTTAGGCTGCCACGATCAGCTGTTTCCCTCTCAGCCCTCAGTGTTTCTCTTCTGACTCAGACAATTGCCCTGATGTTGGGATCAGACCCCTGCTTCAGTTCCCCCAGCCACCAAGGGCAGGTCCAGCCGTACTAACATTCCCATTTCCCCCCCTAGTTCCTTTGTCCTCCTGAGTTTTGCATGGGTCTATATATTCTTTTCTGCTGGCCAGGTACTCCTGTCCGCTCTCAGCTGGTGTGCTGCATGCACTTCTGTGTCTGAAGGTGTATTCCTGATGTGTCCGTGGAGAGAGATGTACTTCACATCCACCTACTCCTCTGCCGTCTTGCAATCCTCCAGTTCTATATTTTAATTGATTAATCATGGGTACAAATATTATTACTCTGGTTTGACTAAAATACAGACATTAAAGTTGAGTGGAAGTCCAAGGATTTATCTGAAGTATCCCTGCTTGTGCTGATTCAGTTTTATCATCTCCAAATCATGTTAATAACATTTCTTCTTATATTTCTTACACACTGACTGACCTAGAAGCTTTATCCCAGCTAGTTCCATGGTTTGGTCATGTCTATCATTGTAGATATGACCTCTGAGAAGGAAACAAGAATTTTCAACCTGCACATTTTATTCAATTTATAGTTTTTTCAGATGTTTATGTTTAGTATTATTCCTAGGTTGTCAAAACTAGACATTAAAGAGCTTGTGAAGACTAAGTCTAGGAAAAAAGGAAACAAAGCTAAAAACCCAGCAAATACTCCAAACGAGATAACAGTAGTCTTTGCTCACTCTCAAATATATTCTTTCCCTCTGACTTGAGATTTGCCATTTTAGGACTGTCCAAAGTCAGTGTGATCATGGAATAACCTAAGGTAAGATACGACCCTTTCTGACTATACCCAAATATTACTGCCAACTGAATAGCCAGAAAGCAACAATGAAGGAGATTTGAGATGGGCATAGAGTGGTCACAATGGAGTATAAGCATCTAATCCAAGGAGAGGAACTTCTGAAATCTTTTGGTGTTAAGCTTAGAACAATCTTCTTAGTACAGTATTGATTACTCTGATACTCAATGTTAAACGGAAATAGAAAAGGTGAGAATAAGGTGCTACACTAAGTAACTTTGGAAATGAATTGAGTCTATAAGAATTAAGGCAAAGGAACTGTACATAAGCATTGTATTCTAGGTGATGAAGCTTTTCTAACTGGAAGACAGGTTAACAATTCTGATATTGTTACACATATGCACTGAAATTGAACAGCTCAAGTAAATAGATGGCAGATGATGGGAGTCAGGTTTCTCACTGTTAGAGTAGAAGGCTACAAATAAGACAGAGGAAGAATTATAGTGATCCATGTGGTATAATGGATTAGAGTTTAAGACATCAGTATGATCTCAGACACAGATGGTTACATATAGAAATATTTAGAGAAATGTATATGCATACCCATCTAAATGTATATGAGCTTTCCAGGTGGCGTCAGTGGTAAAGAATCCACCTGCCCATTCAGGTAGACTTGATCCCAATCCCTGGGTTGAGACGATCCCCTGGAGGAGGAAATGGAAACCCATTGCAGTATTCTTGCCTGGAGAATCCTATGGACAGAGGAGCCTGCAGGCTGCAGTCCATAGCGCTGCACAGAGTTGGACAAGACTGAAGCAACTTAGCACGCACCCATGCAGAAGTGTATATATGCACATAGTATATATGTGCCCATACACACACACCTATAATAACTATATATACATGTATTTCCTTCTGGCAGCCAAAAAGGCCTAGAAGCAATGACAGCCCAGTACCAACAAGCACACCTAGTGCCCAAATCTGCGTTTCTAGTACTGTTCTCTAATAAAAGGTTCCTGGGAGAAATAGCTGTTTCTAAGACTGGAGAAGGAAAGACAGATGGAGCATCCCATGGAGTGTTGGAATGTTAGAAAGTGCTAAAAACAAACTAACAAATATACAAGCCTCCACAATACTGGGAATGCATCAAAGGAACACAGGAACTGATGGAAAGAACTCCCAAGGGCCCAACCTAGAACAACTGGATCAAGAAAATAAGGTAGTATTGGACTTTTAACTCAAAGTATAAAATAATTGATTTGACTAATGATTGAATAAATAAATGGCAAAGAACAGAAAAATATTCCTGTGCAGAAATAATTTATGTAGCTCTTTCATACTAAGAAGATCAAACATAACTCCCCACTCTTTAAATGTGAACTGTACGTGGTGACTTTTTCCAAAGAGCACAGTCTGGAAAGGGAGGCAGGGAAAGTAACTTTATAGTAGAGAATTCAAAAACGTTACTTCAAGTCAGGTGATCAAAGTCAACATCAGTGGCGACAAGTAATACAGAGAGTGTGAACCGTTGATATGATGTGTTAAGAGTGGCACTTCATCTCTGTGGATTTCTTCCCCCAAACCCATAACTGTAGTTTAATCATAAGAAAAACATCAGACAGCATCCAACTGACGGACACCCTACAAAGCACTTGACCAGCTCTCCACAAAACTGTCAAGGTCAGTTAAAAGCAGGAAAAGTCTGAGAAACTGTCACAACCAAGAGGAGCCTAAAAAAAATTATCCAGAGTGAAGTCAGAAAGAGAAAGATTAATATTGCATACTAACACATATATATGGAATCCAGAAAAATGGTACTGAAGAATTTATTTGCAGGGCAGCGATGGAGAAACAAACATAGAGAATAGACTTATGGACATGGGAGAGAGGGTGAGATATACAGAGAAAGTAACATGGAAACTTATATTACTGTGTGTGAAATGGATAGCCAAGAGGAATTTGCTATATGTCTCAGGAAACACAAACAGGGGCTGTGTATCAACCTAGATGGGTAAGATGCGGAGGGAGATAGGAGGGAGGTTCAAAAGGGACAGAATATGTGTATATTTATGGCTGATTCATGTTGAGGTTTGACAGGAAATAACAAAATTCTGTAAAGCAATTATCCTTCAATTAATGAATAAATTAATTGGAAAAAAAAACTTATCAACTAAATGCAGTGTGGTACCCTAGATGGGATCCTAGAACAGAAAGGACAAAACAACAAAAATAGAAGAAAAAAAAAAACAACAGGAAAAAACCTGCAGAAATCTGAATAAATTACATGTCTTAGTTAATATTTAGCATATAAATATGACTCATCAATTATAACAGTTATGCTGTTCTGTATATAATAGTGATATAAGATGTTAATAGGGGAAATTATGAGTATACAAGAACTCACTGTACTGTCTTCATAATAATTCTGTAAGCCTAAAACTGTCCTAAAATGAAAATACTATTTTAAAAAATAATAAAATATTCTCATTTGAATTCACTATATGTTTGCAAAAGTGAGATGGGCCCTAGGCAGAGGCAGACATGAAAGTTGTATGCGGTGCCAAATTTATCACCCAAATGCTTGCTCCAGAACCTGAGTCTAAGCTTGATGTCTATATCTCAGCATCTTCCTTAACAGAGTTTGTTAGAATTATCAGACTTTCCTCTCTCTTCCATATTACAGTCCCATACATGAGCACTCAGCAAGTTAATCTGACAAGCAAATCTATGTTATCAGAAAAAGGTAGAAGAGCATCAGCCAGTTTACATAGCAGTACAATCCATTGTGGTCATTTGGACACAAGTCACTTAATAATTCTCACAGTGGGCTTGTGAAACAAGGAGGGGGAGAGGTTCAATAGCAGAGCATATTATGCTCGCTGATACAAGGTCTTTATTCCTTGAATGATATTTGTGCTTCTAAAGTCAGTCTATCTCTGGAAGTCAGTCCTCAAATTTCCCAAGCTGTCCCATCACACAAGGGAACTAACCAGTGAGAACTTGCAGAAAAAACCATGAAAAAGTAGATCAAATCATGTTAGTTTTCAGAAGACAATGCCGTAGACCTTTCCCATTGTGCTGGCTTTCGTCTATTTGGGAGATCACTGCTGGGTATACGCTTCCTGTTACGTTCCTCCATGAAATCATACCATTTTCCATTTTCTCTATAAGGCCTATGACCAAAAAACGCTCTGTGGATGAGTATCTTATTAATATACTAGGAAGAAAATGGCATTCAAAGGATTCTGTGAGATACTAGGCCAAATTACATTGGCTTATGAAGCAAACATACCTCATCCATTTCATCTCCAGCTAGTTATTCCAGTAGCTGCCTCTTAAAAAAAAAATCATTTAAATCAAACCACACTTCCCCTTACAGACAGACGAAATCACTTGCAGCTAATCCATCTCCTACTTTATTGCCCATAGAAATGAAGAACAGGTTGCACAGGCACAGTGTACAACAGGAGGCTGGGAGACAGCAGCCATCCATTTCCTCATCGTATACAAGTTTGATCGTGTTTGCCTAATTATCCCATTAACCTGTACCTAAAGATCCAATTACTCCAGCTGTGGGTGATTGAATAAAGGGCAATTGCAACAGATACCAGGCAGGGGACATGTGCATTCCTCATCTGTAAAGTTTGTAATTGCTGGTTCAGTCTTTCATGGAGAAATTCCTACAGCAGCACAGAGAACTGAGGTATTTCCACAGTGTCATTTCTAAACTGGTAAATACTCATTTACATTTTGAATTGCTTATCATGAATTTAAGTACTCTGCCTTCTCTTAAGTTCACATTTGTGCTTCACATAAGTTCACATTCCCATACTTTTTCCTGATAGAGTTTAAACAAATCAAGCCTACTGAATCAGATTCTTTCTGGACATTTTGCCTACAATTCAGGTAGCTGTCATTAGAAACAGAAGTTCCTAATTCAAGTTAGGGATGCATGAAGCAACACTTTCTATGAACACGATTGAGTACATAGAAGTGATTAATTGAAGTATGATTTTCCTATAAAAATAATCCTGCATTAAATAATTACCATCCCTGGTGGCTCAGACAGTAAAGAATCTGCCTGCAATGTGGGAGTCTCAGGTTCGATCCTTGGGTCAGGAAGATCCCTTGGAGAAGGAAATGGCAACCCACTCCATAGTCTTGCCTGGGAAATCCCATGGACAGAGGATTCTGGCAGGCTACAGTCTATGGGGCTGCAAAGAGTTGGACACGACTGAGCAACTAACACTTTCTTTCATAAATATATATATCTGATCTCAATGTATTCTCCATGTTGCTCACAAAAAAATACTTTCATTATTTTCTAGTCAAGTCCTCAAAAGAAATTCACAAACTTTTTGTCTCCTCATCTTAAATATTCAATCCCACCATCTCTACTATCAGTCTGAGATGATGAGCTCACCCTGCCTCACAAGGAAACAGATGTCATCATCGAAAGAACCATCAAAAGTCAGCTATGTAGATTCCCTTCAACCACACCCAATTTCTCTTCTACTGCTTTCCATTAAAGGCTTACCTGGATCCCATGTCTCGCCTCATCCCAGAAACCTATTTACCTCATTGACTTACTTCTCATTTTTCTATATGGTTGGCCACAACCTCTATCTCTCTATTTCCTTCTTGTCATCAACAATTATACACACTCAAGACATTGTGGTCTTGAAAAAAAACAAACACACAGCTCTTCAGCTGCCATTCTCTTCAGCAACCTCACTATCATCGTCTCCCTTTTTACAACCAAACTTCTTAAAAATATATTCTCAGTGCTTTCCGTGTAAGCACATCTGCTCTAATGGACTCTGTGCTCATGGTGCTCTGAAACAGATGTTGTCAAGGCCACCAGTGATCGCCATGATGATAAATCAATAGACCATCGTTACTACTGACTTCATATCTGGCAAGCACCATCTTATTCTCCTCTATTCTTAGGTTACATAACTCTTCATTTCTGTGCCTCTTCTCTCTTCATATCATTTACCTATTCTTCCCAGAGAACTCTATGGCACATACCTTCACTTTCTTAAAGGTTTTACTCAAATTTCATCTATCCAGTAAAGCTTTCTTTCCTTGTCATATTTAAAATTGCTAGTTTCCAACAGAAAATAACAAGCATTGACAATGTGGATGTGGAGAAATTGGAACCCCTCTGCAATCTCTGTGGAAAGCAAAATGGTGCATTCACTATGGAAAACAGAATGAATGTTCCTCCAAAAAATAAAAACAGAATTACTACATGATCCCGAGATTCCACCTCTTGGGTCTATGCCCCGAAGAACTGAAAGAGGGACTTGAACAGATATTTGTACACCTAGTTAATAGCAGCATCATTCAGAACAGACAACAGGTGTTATTTTAAAACATATCAATAATCTTTTATAGTTCTCTATGTAGAATTTTTTGATGGCCTTTTGACAGATTTACTCCTTGTACTTGACATATCTTTACCGTAAAAATATGTAATTTTATTCCTTAATTTTGTTTTTAGAATATAGAAAGACATTGATTTTACCTTTGCTAAGCTTTCTTTTTTAAATTAACTTTTATTGTAGTTGCTTTACAATATTGTGTATTACTTTGTTCTTCTTTACAGCTGAGCATAATATCCCATTGTACATGTGTGCCATATCTTTTTTATCAGTTCCTCTGCCGATGAACATTTAGATTGTTTCCATGTCCTGGCTATCCTAAATAGTACTGCTGTGAACATTGTGGTTCATATATCTTCGAAAGTATGGTTTTCTCTGGGTATATGCCCAGGATTGGGATTACTGGATCATACTGTAGCTCTCCTGCAGGAGGAAATGGCAACTCACTCCAGTATTCTTGCCTGGAGAGGCCCATGGACAGAGGAACTTGGCAGGCTGCCGTCCATATGGTTACAAAGAGCTGTACACAACTGAAGCAACTTGGCAGCAGCGGAGCATGGTAGCTCTATTTTTATTTGTGGGGGGAACCTCCATACTATTCCCTATAGTAGCTGTACCAATTTACATTTCCACCAACAGTGTAAGAGGGTTCACTTTTCTCTCCACTCCCCAGCATTTACTGTTTGTAGATTTTTTGATGATGGCATTCTGACCAGTGTGAGGTGATAGCTCATGGTAATTTTGATTTGCATTTCTCTACTAATTAGTGATATTGAGTATCTTTTCATGTCTTTATTGGCCATCTGTATGTCTTCTTTGGAGAAATGCCTATTTAGATCTTCCCATTTTTTGACTAGGTTGTTTGGTTTTTTGATATTGAGCCACATGAGCTGCTTATATATTTTGGAGATTAATCTTTTGCTGGTTATTTCATTTACAATATTCTCCCATTCTAAGGGGTGTCTTTTTGTCTTGTTTATGGTTTCTTTGCTGTGCAAAAAAAAAACAAAAACGTTTAATTAAGTTCCATTTATTTTTGTTTTAATTTTCATTACTGTAGGAGGTGGGTCTAAAAAGATATTGCTATAACTTATGCCAAAGAGCATTCTATGTTTTCTTCTAAGAGTTTTATAGTGTTTGGCCTTACATTCAGGTCTTTGATCCATCTTAAGTTTATTTTTCTATATGCTATTAGGGAATGTTCTAATTTCATTTGTAAATGTTTGTACTTAATATTTTGATGTGAATTTAAGAAAACTTGTATTTTGTCTTGTCACTTAAATGTTTTTAAAGTACTTAAAAACCTGTAAATAACACTTTAATTTTATATTTACTTTAAATTTGATCATTAATGAAAAATATAACAATTTTGGACTTAAAATGCATTTAGCTTATTACTCTGGATATTAAACATGATACAACAAACATGATTATAAAAAGTGGCAGGGGGTGAGGGGAATGTCAACTTAAAGGCTTGTAAGTTCCTGCTTCTCCAGTGAGATTTTGCTCTACTGACCTTGCTCAGACAGTGCACAGAACACTCCCAAACAATGGGGAATTTAATACTCTCCCAAACAATCACCAACCAAAGAGAGAGTCAAAATTGATGAGTAAATTCCCCCAGCTTCCCCATCTCACTGTGAAACAATTCTTAGATGTGGACCAGACTAATGAAGGGCACTAATGAAAATGCATTCAGGTTAATCAGCTATTATAAGAAAGGAGAAATAGTTTCCAAAATGCTTCAGAGGAAAATAAACTAATCAACCTTCAAACATGCTTCCAGCACAGAAAATTAATTTCCTGTAATTGAACTACATATTAAAGAGAAACAACTTCATCATGATCATGTACAAAGGCAAAAGTTGGCTTCTTAAAGATATTTCTCCAAGGTGGACTGAGGCCCACTTGTACGCCGTGGCAGGCTAATCAAAAACAACATTTTTTGGCTTTTCTCCCCTTCTTGTCTCACTTTCCCTGCTCTCTCCCTTGCACTTTTTAGGATAACCTCCTAAATTGGTTACCTGCACCAAAGGTCTTTCCTCGGGGCCTGTTTCCATGGGAGAAACATCACTGTACAATCAAGAAAAAACTCAGGTATGTGCAGTAACAATAAATCCAGCCAGCTATGGGGGCTTCTATTCACTAATTTTAGTTATACTAAAGCTTTATCTTGATGCCTTTATTTGTAATTCTGATGCTGTATATCTCAGAAAGAGAAAATATATTTTATTTAGCAAATTTGATAACTAGATATACAACTTTTAAAACATTTAGAAAAGAAAAGATGCTCAACATCACTAATTATTAGAAAAATGAAAACCAAAACTACAAGGAGGTATCACTTCACACTGGTCAGAATGGCCGTCCGTCATCAAAAAATATGTCAAGGTCACAAAAACCAAGAAACCATTCCAGAGTAAAGTGGACAAGACATAGTAACTAGATGCAGTTCATGATGGAATTCTGTCCACAATTCTTTTCTCTGTAAAATTATTTAATGAGACAATGTCTGAAATTTTAATAATATACAAATTAGATATTAATATTTTATAAATTTTACT
>SJYC01044513.1:0-16112 GCA_006408675.1 Madoqua kirkii | reverse complement strand
TGTGGTGGATTCATGTTGATGTATGGCAAAACCAATACAATATTGTAAAGTAGTTAACCTCCAATTAAAATAAATAAATTTATATTTAAAAATAAATAAATAAATAAAAGAAAAATACATTTAAAAAAAGAGTACTGAAATGGGGTGCCATTGCCTTCTCCAAGTGGATCCCCTAGATATCCATAAAAATTGTTCAAAAGACAGATTCATCTTTTGGACCTTGCTGTATCCCGTTGGTATTACCACAGTGGTACCAGGCAGATAAGACTCTGCCATTCCCTATTACTTCCCTCATCATCCCCTCCAAAGTCAGAGGGGTCAAAAGCCACAGAAAGTGGTGAAGAAATGACCCTGACCTTTCTCTGGATTCTTGCTCAGGCCCAAGTTGGGGGTGGGGGGAGGAAGAAGACTTATGTGGATAGGCATGTGAAGTCTTGATTAATATTCTGGACTGGAGTTGTGTGATTATTAGATCAGACTAAGGTTTTAATCCCCAAACAAGGGACTGTTTGTTTATCATCTAAGGGGCAAGACCTGCCTATGGGTTCATCCAGGGGCAGAAAAAGAACTAATCCACAGAGGGTGACTGCAGGAACTGAAGATGAATTTTGAAGGGAAATTTACATTGTTTCCTGCTTGCATTCTCTAGCGTCCAGATTATTCAGTGAATCAGTTACTCCTTTATTTCATTTTTGGTGGGGTGCCTGCCAACCCAGAATGAAAGCACGTTCCCTTCCTCATTTGCACACAACCATCAGTACTGCCCTGAATACTTTTTCACAGGAAAACTCCTTTAGAAATCCACAATTACCTGTCTTTATTCCTTCTTCATAATATGGGCATATTTAAATTTGAAAATTTCAGTGGACTAAGATGGATGAGCAACATGCGAGTGCAGAATTATAAACTTCAAGGTTTGTCTGTATGTTTTGTTCTGGTTTAACCATACTTTCTCCTTTATTTCATTTTTGGTGGGGTGCCTGCCAACCCAGAATGAAAGCACGTTCCCTTCCTCATTTGCACACAACCATCAGTACTGCCCTGAATACTTTTTCACAGGAAAACTCCTTTAGAAATCCACAATTACCTGTCTTTATTCCTTCTTCATAATATGGGCATATTTAAATTTGAAAATTTCAGTGGACTAAGATGGATGAGCAACATGCGAGTGCAGAATTATAAACTTCAAGGTTTGTCTGTATGTTTTGTTCTGGTTTAACCATACTTATTTGGAGAAGGCAATGGCACCCCACTCCAGTACTCTTGCCTGGAAAATCCTATGGACGGAGGAGCCGGGTGGGGTATAGTCCATGGGTCGCTAAGAGTCAGACATGACTGAGCGACTTCATTTTCACTTTTCACTTTCATGCATTGGAGAAGGAAATGGCAACTCACTCCAGTATTCTTGCCTGGAGATTCCCATGGACAGAGGAGCCTATTGGGCTATAGTCTATGGGATCCACAAAAAAGTCAGACATTACTCAATGGCTAAACAACAATATCAGGCTAACTATATACCTACTAGGCTAAGAAATCACCTACTCAAACTTGATCATGTTACAATGAGGAAACTGGAGCTCAGTTAAAGAAAGACACTTACCAGAGCACCTGCAGTAGGTGCTTACCACTGCTTATGACCCAAGCCTCATATTTCTTTTTCTAAAAACCTTGCTTTTGCCTTTCTTTAGACCTTTATTTGCATCCATTTTTTTTTACTTTGCTTCTTACCGGGAGTGTTCAGTCTAGACCATGCTGAAAAACACTACATACAATAGAGCTATAGAGTGTTTAAATTCACATGCCCTGGTACAGGAAGAGATAGACAGATAGATAGATAGATACAGATCTAATACTTGTGTGCTTGCTTTCCTTTTGAAAACTGATATTTTTCAACACATAATGTAGAAATGTTTGCCAAGGGAAAACTCTCCATGTAAAACTCACAGAGCACTTGCGCTCAATACCCATCATTAGAGTAGCAAAGAATGTATCAGGCTGCCCTTTTAGACACAGCACATGATGTGTGCATAGGATCATTTCTGCAATAGGTATACTATAAATCTTGCCAAATTAGGCTTACTGAGTGCCAAGTTGATGGGTATTGCCAATTTCTCTCTCATCCTGGAAAATGATAGGGATTTTTTTTTCCCATGAAAGAAAGCACTCATAAGCAGAATTGTAAACATCTGCATCCTGTTCTTGGCCTGCCTCTTGCCTTGAGAATGACTCTGGTTGGCCTGCAATACCTGTGGGTACTTCAAGGACCATGGGCTCTATGGACATTATAATATCTGTTCTACCGGCTGTTTTTGGAAAAATTAAATATACAACTGCTTAGAGGAAAAATAATTTCTTTCAAATAATTGAACATCTGGGGATTGTAGTAGGGTATTTTGTGCCTTTAATATCTGCAAACAGAATGTCTTCTCCCGGTTCATTATTGAAATAATATGCACAGCAATTTATAAAGTGATAACAGAGCAGCTATTATGCTTGGAGACAGAATCCTTGACTGGATAAACAAGTAGACTGAGTTAAATGCAGTGTCAGTCTTCCTGCTCTTTAATACTGTAAGCCACTGATCTCTTGGACATCTTTAAATTTTCATGTATTTGGACTGGGGCCATTTGGTTCAGGTAGCCTTGTTAAAAAGGGATTTGCAGGTCTTTGCAGTGTTACAGCCCTGCCAAGTTAGAATAACTCAAGACAAGGTCAACATCTAGGACTCTCTTGTATAAATCAGCAAGTAAGCTTATATGCATTGCAGATTCCTTGCCCATGAGATCTCTTGTCTAAAGCAATCTGCTGAAAGGTGATAGGGTTGAGGCATGGGCAAGACAACATGCATATGGCAGAGAGTTTGTAATATTCTAAGTGGCATCAACAACGTCCCCTCGGGTAGAGATAGGAGCAGTATTGGTAAATCAATAGTTGAAAGACTATTTATCAAAACTCTTTCTTATTAAACAGAATTCTGCTAAACAAGATCCTTTGCTGACTTACTTGGCAGGAGCCATTTTGCATCATACGGCGTATCCTACCCACACTAAAACAGTAATCAGCAGCTACAGTCTTCTTGTATTCCTGCTCCGACAGAAGGTTTGATAAACAGACCGAGTGTTTCCCTTATGCTTAGGCACATGGCTATTAAGTAAATTTTGACAAATTCAGTTATAATTATGGAAGGTTCGGAGAGTAGTGACATTACTCAAATATTAAGTCATAACTGAAATCATTATGTTGGTGAATCAAAAAATTTTGCTGAAATCTACATCTGTAGATTTAAAAGACATCTGTAACTTTAAAAGAAAACTCTCCATAATGATTGGTCAAGTATATGGAGAGATAAGCTTTTATATAGTCAATCATGAAACCTACCAGATTATACACAAAAATGAAAAACAAAGAGAAATAACAATCTACAGGTTTTCTTTTGGTTCTAAAATATTTTACAAGCCATCCATAAAAAGTGAAACATAATTAGTTTAATATATTAGAAATCTCCCTTGAACTTTCAAGTCTTCTAAAGAATCGAGTTGGACTGTGAAGAAGGCTGAGGGCTAAAAAATTGATGCTTTTGAACTGCGGTATTGGAGAAGACTCTTGAGAGTCCCTTGGACTGCAAGGAGATCCAACCAGTCCATTCTGAAGATCAACCCTGGGATTTCTTTGGAAGAAATGATGCTAAAGCTGAAACTCCAGTACTTTGGCCACTTCATGCATAGAGTTGACTCACTGATGCTGGGAGGGACTGAGGGCAAGAGGAGAAGGGGATGGCCAAGGATGAGATGGCTGGATGGCATCACTGACTCAATGGACGTGAGTCTGAGTGAACTCCGGGAGTTGGTGATAGACAGGGAGGCCTGGCGTGCTGCGATTCATGGGGTTGCAAAGAGTCGGACATGACTGAGTGACAGAACTGAGCTGAAAGAATGAAAGAGAACTTAAGAGAGATAACAAACATTGTTATGTCAAGAGGAAGAGTCAGCAGTTGTCTCAGAGGAATGATTTCCTCATGTTTCATGGCATCTTCCATTTTCTACACCCATGTCCGGGAGCTACAGTCACTGGCAAGAGATGGGATTTTTGAACCTTCTCCAAAGTGTAATTCTACAGAGAGCAGAACAACCATAGTTATCCCTATAACTCTACTCATGGGCAAATTACTCTCCATGCTTCCCACCTCATCCTGACAACATCTACCCAATGAATATTTCTCAAGAGATACAAAGGACACAAGATTTCCAGGATACTGGGCAACCAAAGGTATAGATATTTTTTGAAGGGACACTTTAGCTACTCTGCTCTGGCTACTTGGATGAGGTTTGCTAATGATGCATTTGTTTCAAGGATCAGAAGAGAATGATGTTTAGAAATATCTGCTTAAATGAAAGAGAGATTAATGTAAATTCTTCAACAATAGAGATATGAAGCTGACTCCATGCGACCCCATAGATGGCAGCCCACCAGGCTCCCCTATCCCTGGAATTCTCCAGGCAAGAACACTGGAGTTGGTTGCCATTTCCTTCTCCAATGCATGAAGCTGAAAAATGAAAGTGAAGTCACCCAGTCATGTCCAACTCTTAGCGACCCCATGGACTGCAGCCTACCAGGCTCCTCCATCCATGGGATTTTCCAGGCAAGAGTACTGGAGTGGGGTGCCATTGTCTTCTCTGAGAGATATGAAGATATAACCATAAATATAGAAAGGCAATAGCCTAGCAAGAATTTCTTTTTTTCAATTCTGATGGGATTTTACCTGCATAGACTGTAAGAGCAACGAAGTAGTACGGAGACAAAGGAAAGCTCTTTTGTTAAAGATAAAATGCATCTGGACCTACAGTGTGTAGCCTCCTCACTAATGGGAAGTTCTGTATCCTTGATAAATATGCCAGGTAACCTTAGCATTTTATGCCAAGTGTGCAGGCTGATAATAATGGTTGTCTGTTTAAGCCACAAACAATCCACCTTGCAGCAGTAGGTTAAATATGTGAAGAGATAAGAACCCTTTAAGAACCCTTGAAGGGAAAATAGGCTAAAAAAAAAAAAAAGCCTCAAATATTCTTGGAAGACTGTGAAAGACAGAAGAAGAGATTCCATATTGATGACTGTTGTGTGGTCAGTAAATGGTATAACTCTCAGTATGTTTTAGCAGCAGCTGAAAATAGTTATGGCCTCCAAGAAGCATTGCCTGGGTCTATCAGTACAAGTCCTTTCAAAGAGCAGTACAGGGACCTTGGCTTGATTTAGGGTATCCTGTACACAACACTAGATCAGGTTGAATTTCTCAGATAAGTGTGATTGGTGTTTTTACCTTCAACTTTATGTATCCTGTGGTGGACTTAGACTCAGCTTAGGAACCATGCAAATAAGAGGTCCATAGAAAAGAAGTAACTTGAGAATTTCAGACTTTTGTCCTCTGAAAACTGCTCTAGGATAAGAGGAAAAGTGCTGCTATTCATTCAAATCTCCCCTATCAGCACTAGATTTTCCAGGAGTTAATGCGTGTACATGTTCTTGTTCCTGTTCTTT
The DNA here is from genome assembly GCA_006408675.1 of Madoqua kirkii. Lineage (NCBI taxonomy): Eukaryota > Metazoa > Chordata > Mammalia > Artiodactyla > Bovidae > Madoqua > Madoqua kirkii. The sequence goes on along the minus strand of SJYC01044513.1, from coordinate 10,580 downwards.
CTAGTTTCTTTTAGATCATTCTGCTTCCTGAGCTCAAACTGGGGCATTTTAAACAGTCACTGAGCATCAGTAGCTGGGCAAACCCTAGAACACCGTCAATGGCATCCCACTTTCTAACAGGGTGAAAGGACCAAGTTCCTTCATTTTCTAGTCCCGGAAACTAAAGTAAGAAAGGAATTAGCTGTCCTCTAGTTTAGTAATCAAAGTCATAATTACACATCCTCATATTCACATAGTACTTTACCACTTACAAAGTATGTTCCTGAACATTCTCTCATTGATCCTTCACAAACATTCTATGAGGTGGACATTGTTATCTCCATATTATGAATAAGAACACAGAATCATGGACTCAGATCCAGGATATTTGACAATAACCTTGGAGTATTTTCAACTCTTTTACAACTGCTTCTTTCACTTCAGAAATATTTATTTACAAGTAATGTAGAACACTGTGACTTATGGTCAGTAAAGACATGATTCTAAATTGAATTTTTTTTCTGGTGAAATTATGATTGCCCAAGGCTGCCTAACCTCCTCCACCCTTAGTCAGTACAAGCTCAGGTAATACAAAGTAATTGCACCAGTATCCTAAACAAAACATAATCATGAAGGTTAAAAATCACTAGGAAAAAAAAATATCCATAAAATGTGTGGATCCAAACTTTACATTGGTAGCAGCTGGGAAAAAGAAGGAATTCCTTCCATAAAAATATGTGCTCCCATAACCCCTCCCCCTAGAATCTGTGCACTAAACAATTCATTCATTGATAATTCACCAAGCACATTTTCTTGAGTATTGTCTTAAGTGTCAAAATATCACAGTGAATGTGAAATAGCTCCTGCAATCAAAGGTCTATTAGTCCAGTCATCAGGCAACTGCAGTAGAGGAGGAAAGTGTTTATACACTAGGAACACCCCCAGGAGCTGAAGTGCAGAAAGAAGGGTCCTCTGCAAGTCTCTTAGAGTTAAGGAAGCAGCACCGAAAGCCACCTCTGAAAGGAACAAGTAGTCGTTATTAATGAGGCATGGGGAAGGGAGAAGGGAAGGTGATGTTTTCTCAGATTGGATATACTCTGTAGCCTGGATATTTCTCTCTTAGCTACACTACAGCTTTTACTGGTTTCTCTGTTTTCATATTATAAGCTCGAAAAGACATGTTCAAAAAGTTTGAGAGACTTATCCAAGGTCACATAGCTAGTATGCTAGAGATCCAAGAACTAATACCATGTCTGTATGACCACTGTGGCTTTAGAGAAGAAAGAGCACTGGACTGGATAAAGTCAGACAACTGGAATTCTATTCTGTCACCAAATCCCTGGGCAGCCTTCAACAGGTCACTGAACAGCTATGCTCTGCATCCCTTATCTATAAAATGAGAGGATTTAAACTGCATGGCCTCTAAAGTTTCTGAGTTTTTAGTCTGATACATTTAACTCTCATCTATCTCCTGATGAGAAAAATTCAAGCTCAGAAAAATTCAAGTTCAAGAAAATTCTGAGAAATGAAGAGGAACTACTAACAGCTATCTATAACAATAATGATATTAATCCTCTCATGACATATACAGAAGGGGAGATATACCACAATACTCTCTGAGGCATAATATAATTTTTGACATGATGAATGTGTTGCTTTGGACTAATCACTCTTTTGGATGAACAAACAATTTTGCAAAATGACTACAATTTGATAGTATTTCACCTCTGTGGTTGTTGGGGTAGTGTATGGTGAATCAGACCTATTAAGGGATTTTTGTGTACTTCTCATAAGTTTCTTTATTTTGCTATGCTTTTATTTTCCGGTAATTGTGTAGGCCGTACAAAAGCCAACACTCCAAGTATAATGAATAAGACACTCAAACTTCCTTGGAAAAAACTCATGCACTTAGGGGGAAAAATTATTGAAATACATAAAAATGAAAGAAGACAGAAAATGAGAATATTTATTAACTGCTGACTTTTCAGGGTTCTACTAGAGATATTTTTGAAGGCTAAAATCTTGTCATGAAATATTTTTTAGTGGTAAAAAGTATTGTAACAGAGTTTTAAATTTATCCTTTCCATAACACCGTCTGCTTTAAAGAAGTTCATTTTAGTTATAAAAATATAAAGTTATATTTATATTTAGTTATAAAAATATAGAAAGTTGAAGTAATCTTAATCTTTCTATAGCAATTTATCCTAATGTAACAGAGTTCAGAATATTTTTTAACATTCATTATTACTTTTAGCTTCATAATACCACATAAGTTAGGTAGTGAATTCATTTTTTAGGACTGCTATAACAAATTATCACAGACTGGGTGGCTTAAAACAATAGAAATTTATAGTCTCATAGTTCTGACGGCTAGAAATCCTAAGCCAGGTTGCTGGCTGGGTCATCCTCCTTTTGAGACTCTGGATAAAAAAACCTTCCTCGTGTGTCCCTAGTTTCTGATGTCTGTGTAGCTTATGTGGCCTTCTCTCTGTGTGTCTCTATGTCCAGATTTCCCTCTTCTTGCAAGAAAAGCAGTCAGATTCAATTAGGGCCCACAGTAATGATCTCATCTGAACTTGGTTACATTTTCAAAGACCCTGTTGCAAAGAAAGTCATATTCACAGTTCCAGAGATTAAGTCTTCACCACATATTTTTCAGGTTACAATTCAACCTATAATAGGTAGTCTTGGAGTGATTGTTATTTTCATTTTGTATATAAGGAAGCTAAGACATGGAGCACCTAAGTGTCTTCTCTAAGGTCATACAGAATGTTACTGGCAAAATGGATCTAGGACATCCTGGCTTCTAACACTTAAACCAGGTTTATCCTATCAAAGAAGTATCAAGGTTTCCAAATCAATTATTTGCTTAGAATCAAAGTTTCCATCACTCATTTATCTGTTAATAGACACCTATCTTGCCTCCAGACCAAACCACTTGAATCTCTTGAAGGATGATGAAGAACATGCTAGGTTATTATTCACAAAAATCAAATGCAATTGCCTTTGAGTATAATTGTACCTCATTGTATACGTTTGATAGGGGAAAATATATTCACCTTCTGAAATACATTTTATAGTGTCTACTCTCAGCTAACCTGGTGAAATAATAGGCCATTCTTTATCTCCATTCATAACCCCAAATATTTTTTGGCTGCTGTAAATGGTGCTGAAATAAACTTGAAATATTCTGTGGTAAATGGGACATGCTGGAACCTTCCTCTTAAGTGCATATGCCAAAAAATACTTCATTTAGGGTCATGGGATAAAAGGAACAAAACATGGATTCTTCAAGCACCAGCTAGGTATCCCAAGGAAACAGAGCCATCTCTCCTTTCTCATTTCTTTGTCCTATTTACCAATTGTATCCTCCATCTGGACAACAGTCTTCATAGGCAGCCTTCTCCTCTCTGAGAATTTACTTATTTATTGCTGTGTTGGTCCAGCTATGAAAATAGGCTGTGGGCCAGGGTACAAGGCATAAATTAAACCATCTCTTGGCCTCTCCTCTCTAATTCAAGTAGTTGTTTTTTAATTTTTAAAAAAAAATCTATTTGTGGGGAATTCCCCAGAAACTCTTTTGCATGACTAACTGCCTGTGGTTGAGTGAATGATTTCTGACTGATGGAGCTTCCTTTGATGTTCTTATCTAGAGATATAGGCTGCAGAAAGTTCAGGTGACTACTAAGACAAAAAGGGTAAAGACTAATAAAGCCAAGGAAAAAATTCAAACCCTACATGCCTTTTGATTTTGTATGTTATTTGTAGGGCTAACCTCATTGGCTTTTCATGACAACCGATAAACTGTACTTAATTGTAGTCGATAGCTTTCAGTTCATTCATTTATTAAGTCTTTCACCAACATTTGCTGAGCATCTACTACATATCAGGCATTCTGCTGGCACTGGGGATGCAGTGGTGAGTCCAAGAGACAGAGGCCTTCCTTTTATCATGGTGGATGCATTCTTTTCCAAAGGAACATTATCACAGCCCAAACGCAAAGAGAGTGAAATAGAAAGGTACCCAGACAGCTGGGTTCTATCACTGCCTGTGAGACTGTGCCCTTGGGAGCCCAGGTAACTTGTTTACAATGAGAGAGAGAGGGATAAATAAGCTTTGAGACTTCTAGTCTTCCCCTCCTATAAACTACTGCTTCAACTCCCACATGCCAGAGCCAACAGGCTGTCATGAATACCCAGAGCTTACACGAAACCTTCCTCCGGAATTCAGAAATGACAGGGAGGGATGTAGCCTTCAGAGAGATTACAGTCCCAAGTCAGCACACACTGCAGCAGAGCACAGGGGCACACTGTCTCCTTCAGAAGGGAAACCCGCTACCAGACCGCTATGTCTTGACCACTGTAACCCTATTAGCTACCACACTATTAATAGCATTATTTAGTAATGACAGCAGTCCACAGATATTTATTGCACAATCCTAAAATTCTACATTATGTAGTTTTTCAAAGGAAAGATTTCTTTAATCAAAAAAAGTCTTTTTCATATAAAAGTGGTTGCTTCTTTCTTTGTGAAATACAAATCACATTATTCTCTTATACATGGAATTTCCATAAGGGTAGAAACTGTGTCAGTCTTGTTCATCAATGGAACCCCAAACTTAGGACAGTATCTGGTATTCAATAAATTTTGCAAAATGAATGAATTAATAATAACTATAACAACGAATGAAAAAACCATCATGTACAAACAATATCCTAAAGCATCCTCAGGAATCATCACAATGTTTACTTCCAAAAGGCCAAAACAAATATTTTTAAACAATCTTGAGTACATATATGTAAACAGAGTTTTTGTCACATGCCTTGCTCTTCCTTTCCCTCTCACTCTTACCTGCCCAGTAAAAGATTCTGCTTTCCCATGCCTTCTGAGAACAACCTGCAGTGCCTTTCTGCAGCACTGGAGGGACCCAGGGCAAACTCAGAGGCAGCCTGCATCCATCATTAGTGCCACATACTTAGAGGGCTCCCAGACCTCAATTCCCTGTTCACCAATGTAAGAACTTTATATTAAGAGCACTGGTTTTAAATTCCTCTTGAAATAATGAAGTATAACAATAAACAGAATAATACTAGGTCCATGAAGAATTTGGGAAAACATTGTTTAAACAGTGAAAGATTAATTTCTAGTCGCAGTTCCAAAACATACTTTTAAGGCTTTCAAAGACGTGAAACATGCACACATTGAGTCTTAGTGTAAACTCATCTGCTGTGCCCCTTGTCTAACATGGATATCCAGTGATGCATCACAAGATGTAGAATTTGGAGAAATTTTTATTTAAAGTCTATGCCTGGTAATTGTAGGAATCTTCAAGGTATTCCATCACAGTTATGAAGCACATATTATTCAAGAGCCTGCTCTATAACTCTCAATATGATAAACTAATTTTAAGAGTTAAAAAAACCTGCTTAAAAAGTGAAAATTCATTTCCCATTTTGCCTCACAGACTCTATTCATCAGGAATGGCAACTTCTTCGATTCCATTACTACATCTTTAGGAACGTCTTCTTTGATGCAGGACTGCCCTTGTAGCTCAGCTAGTAAAGAATCCGCCTGCAATGTGGGAGACCTGGGTTCGATCCTTGGGTTGAGAAGATCACCTGGAGAAGGGAAAGGCTACCCACTCCAGTATTCCGGCCTGGAAAATTCCAAGGACTATACAGTCCATGGGGTCCCAAAGACTTGGACACGACTGAACAACTTTCACTTTCACTTTCTTTGATGCAAGTCTAACTCAACTGACAAATGGCAATTTCCCCATTTGCTTGTCTGCATTTAAATCTAGTTGACTGCAAGAACAAAGAAAAAGAAAAATGTTACCATGTCTATTTTTTCCAGCAGCAAAGTAACATCTAGAAAGTGAAGACTAGCCTTGATATATCAGTATAGAAAAGAACTAAAACTATGAACTAACAAAATAATTGCAAAGGCCAAGCACCAAATGGATGTGTTTATTGATTCTCAATGCTCCACTGTACTTCACTCTACTAGTACAGTTCTTACAGTATTAATTTCTATTGTGGGTATTGGGTTGTGAATTAATTCATTTAGAAACCAAGTTCCCACTCAAAATAATGTTGCTTAGAGTACCTGGCATAGAGCTTTGCAACAAGAGAGAAAGGTTGAATGTATGTTTTTGGTTAGAAGCTGAGGCCATTTGCTCACTGAAGAGGGAAGCGTCACAGTGAGAAGTAGCATTATCTTCTATTATTTAAACCTTTCAGGTAAAAAAAAAGAATCTGTCATTCTTAGAGAGACAGTATTGGGCTTCCCTGGTGGCTCAGATGGTAAAGCATCTGCCCACAATGCGGGAGACCCGGGTTTGATCCCTGGGTTGGGAAGATCCTCTGGAGAAGGAAATGGCAACCCACTCCAGGATTCTTGCCTGGAGAACCCCATAGACAGAGGAGCCTGGCGGGATACAGTCCACGAGGTTGCAAAGAGTTGGACAGGACTGAGCGACTAACACACACACATAGTTTTCATATTTTTGTCCCAAGTAGCATAACTGTTAATAGTGATGATAGTTAGAAGTATAAGGAGGCTCAGTTCAGTTCGGCAAAGTAAGAATTTTCTGTAAGTTAGAACAGCCAAAGATCAAATCAGCTGGCTGCTTTATTATGAGGTGGTGACTTCTCCTTCATCAAGAGCCGTCAAGCAAAACCTAAATGACCTTTTACTAGGCATAATGAATAGGGAATTAAGTATGAGGCTTAAATTCTAGACCCCTTTACATGCTACATTTCTATGATGCCTTGAAATTCTTGATAGTTTCTGAAATGATGAGCACAATTTTTCTGATTATTCCTGAAAAGAAAAGATAATGAAGTTAGACAGAAGGGAGGGAATTTGTCATGAGACATTGAGTTTGGGTTAAATGGTAACTTTGCATGTCCAAAAAATTAGTATTCAGACTCATCATTTTTCCCCAGCAATAGACTTCAGAAAAATTAAAAGATCTAAACATCCTCCAGCCTCTGGCTTCCAGTTGTCTATTTAAATAGCTCTCACTGTTGCTCTTCATCTTTTTCTCTCTAGTTGGGAAGCAGACGTGACAAAGGTAGTTAAGCAAGTGCTGTTGATTAGCCCCAGGAAAACATCCATTTCCTTCCCACTCATCAGGACATGTCCTGGGACTTCCCTTCAATCAGTTTCTCAGTTGGCTAAAGTTCTCTCTCCCTTCTCCCTACTCCATCCAAAAACAGGGGGAAAAAACCTCTCCTTGTCTCATGCACAATTTTCCTCTCCTCTCTAAGACTCAGCATATTCAGTCCTCCACAGAGTGGCTGACTCTAAGAAGGTCTCTCAAGACAACTTTCCAACAAGATCAATTGTCTGTCTCCAAATGGAATCCTCGACCATCCATTGAAAGAGCCATTTTCTTCATCTCATTGCGACGCATTGTTTATACAGTAGCTCAATGATTCTAGAGAAGCATAAAACCTGGTGGGAGGTGGAGAGACATAGACTCAAGGTTTCCGTGGAGTGGCCTCAGAATGTTTGTGAAATCCCTGAAAATGTGTGCAAAATCCCTGAAAATGTAAGGGTGCACTTTGCTGTATGAGATTCCATGAATTCATCAGATTCTTAAATGTTGTATATGATACCAAAAAAAAAAATAGTTTAAGGACCAAAGTCTTACAGGTGAAAATATTTGCAAAGAATATACCTTGATAAGGGTCTCATGCACACTAGAGTTCTTTATAGAATTCTTTGAGATCCAGAAACAAAAAGGTAAATAACCCAAGTAAAATGGGCAAACGATTTTTTAACTTTTTATTTTATACTGGAGTGTAGCTGATTAACAATGCTGTGATAGTCTTAGATATACAGCAAAGCAACTCAGCCATACATGTACATATATCCATTCTCTCCCAAACTTCCCTCCCATCCAGCCTACCACATAACACTGAGCAGAGTTCCCGGTGCCATATAGTGAGTCCTTGTTGGTTATCAATTTTAAATACAGTGATACGTACATGTTGATCCCAAACTCCCTAATTATCCTTCTTCCCATCCTTCCCCGCTGGCAATTGTAAGTTTGTTCTCTAAATCTGTGCATCTGTTTATATTTTGTAAGTTCTTTTGTATCATTTCCTTTTAGATTCTGTATATAAGGGATATCGTATGATTAAAATGGGCAAAAGATTTGAATAGACTTTTCTCCAAAGTATATATGTATATAACCCAACCAATAAACAGATATACAAGTGATTAACATCACTAGTCATTAAAGAATGGCAAATCAAAACCACAGTGAGCTATGACTTCCCATCCACTAAGATAGCTAAAACTGAAAGGACAGACAATAACAAGTGTTGGTGTGGATATGGAAAAACTAGAAGCTGGCTCTTTCTAACCAGTAGGATATTGACCACAAGTTGGCAACACAAATGGACTCTAACAAATTACTGATTTTAGAAAACAGGCATTTAAGAGCACTCTCTTGACCATCTCCAGCTACTAGAACCTCGACGAGTAATTATCAGTGAGAAGGTCTTCAATCTGCACCACCGACACATGGGGAAATACTGTGATTGTCTCTGAATTTCTCATATTTTCCAATCCCACAATGAAGTAATGATGCCTTCCTTCATGGTATTTATGAAGATTAATGAAATTGCATCTGTCCATAATTTTTGAGTTTTTGTCTCAAATGTTTCTTGTGACTTTAACATGACATCCACTTGCTTTTCTATTTAACAAATGAAATGTCAGCTCAAAAAGGCATAGAGGGAGAATGAATATATGTATATGTATGAGTGAATCCCTTCTCTGATCACCTGAAACTATGACAACATTGTTAACTGGCTATACCCCAAAACAAAATATAAAATTCAAAAGAGAGAAAAAAATAAAAATAATTTTTCTAAAAACTATATTGTTTTATTCCAACAAAACTGAGGCCTCATGGACATTGATTTAAAAGCTGAGTAACCTAATGTTTCAATTATCTACTGCTGTATACAAGTGAACCCAAAGCTTAGTGGTTTAAAATAACTTCCATTCTGTTCATGATTTTTTTTGGATCAGGGATTTGGTAAAGGGTTGGCTGAGAGTTTTGTCTCTAATCTGTGTCATCCACTGGGGTGACTGAGATGAGAGGATTCACTTCAAGATGACATATTACTACAAGACTGACATCTCATTTGCCTTTGTACTCTGTGTATGTCAGTCTGACTCTCTGTCTGTCTTTCCATGCAGTGTCTCATTATCCAAGGTTTCTCCATGTGGTCTGGGTTTCTCCTAGCACTGTGGTCCCAAGAAGCCACACTTCTTATATGTTGCTGGTTTCCAAAAAGGAGAAAGCCAAAGTTGCCTGGTCAATCAAGAGCTATGCCTGGAGCTTCACAGCGTCACTTGTACTGTGTTCTATTGGTCAGAGCAGTTAGGGAGTCTTCCTAGATTCATGGGAGGGAAAAGATACACTCTACTTCCTGGTGGAGGGCTAGGAAGTGCAAGGTCACATTGCTGAAGAGCATGTAGGATAGGAGACAATGTTTCCAGTCATCTTTGGAAGATACAATCTGCCACAGCCAGGTTCTCATCTCAACACAATTTCCGTCAACCTTTTATAATGCTTCCAACATACCTATATTTATGCATGTACATACAGATTCCCCGGTGGCTCAACAGTAGAGAATCCGCCTGCAATGCAGGAGACGCAGGAGACATGGGTTTGATACCTGGATCAGGAACAACCCCTGGAGGAGGGCACAGCAACCCACTCCAGTATTCTTGCCTGGAGAATTCCATGGACATAGGAGCCTAGTGGGCTACAGTTCAAAGGGTTGCAAAGAGTCAGGCATGACTGAAGCGACACACACATTCATATACATATCTGATAGATAGAATACCTGATGAACTATGGACGGAAGTTTGTGCCATTGTACAGGAAACAGGGATCAAGACCATTCCCATGGAAAAGAAATGCAAAAAAGCAAAATGGCTGTCTGAGGAGGCCTTACAAATAGCTGTGAAAAGAAGAGAAGCGAAAAGCAAAGGAGAAAAGGAAAGATATAAACATCTGAATGCAGAGTTCCAAAGAATAGCAAGAAGAAATAAGAAAGCCTTCCTTGGCGATCAATGCAAAGAAATAGAGGAAAACAATAGAATGGGAAAGACTAGAGATCTCTTCAAGAAAATTACAGATACCAAGGAAACATTTCATGCAAAGATGGGCTCGATAAAGGACAGAAACGGTCTGGACCTAACAGAAGCAGAAGATATTAAGAAGTGGCAAGAATACACGGAAGAACTGTACAAAAAAGATCTTCATGACCAAGATAATCACAATGGTGTGATCACTAATCTAGAGCCAGACATCCTGGAATGTGAAGTCAAGTGGGCCTTAGAAAGCATCACTACGAAAAAAGCTAGTGGAGGTGATGGAATTCCAGTTGAGCTGTTTCAAATCCTGAAAGATGCTGCTGTGAAAGTGCTGCACTCAATATGCCAGCAAATTTGGAAAACTCAGCAGTGGCCACAGGACTGGAAAAGGTCCGTTTTCATTCCAATCCCAAAGAAAGGCAATGCCAAAGAATGCTCAAACTACCACACAATTGCACTCATCTCACACGCTA
>SJYC01044511.1:0-61554 GCA_006408675.1 Madoqua kirkii | reverse complement strand
AAAAAATTCAAAAGGAAAAAAGTTTTAAAAAAAAAAAAAAAAAAAAAAAAAGGTGGGGGGTTGGGACTGGGGTGTTTGAGAAAGAGTGTAGGAGGCCAGGTGTCTGGGGCTGGTTGAGCCAGGAGGGGAGTGGCAGTTGATAAGGTCAAACAATGAGTGACGACATTATTTGTGGGCCACTGTGAGGCTGCTTTTTATTCACATAGAACTGAGGAGACTTTAGTTTGCGAGACAGATTTAGAAGTCCATGCAAAATTGAATATTATGAGAGTGAATACATGTGACATTTATTTTTCCATTAATCAAATGCTTACTATGTGTAAAATGAAAGTAAAGTACAGGCATTCTCAGATAAAAGTCTTTTAGGTACAAATGAAAGACAAAAGTTGTTTAGTCCTAGGTGTCTGCTGCTACTGCTGCTGCTAAGTCGCGTCAGTCGTGTCCGACCAACTGATAAAACTGTAAAAGTAACAAAGTGAAATTAAATTATAGCAAAGGGCTATCAAAAGAGCCTCAATGATGTCAGGTATAAATATGAAAATTGTCTTTGTAAACCTTAGTTTCCTAGTCTTACAAAATGATTTAATTGATAGAATTCTTATGGGCTCTCCCATACTGAAACTGGGGATTTGCTACTGATATCTGATGGCCTGGGACTTATATTTGAAGTGAAAGGCATGTGAGAGTTTAAGAGTTACGAATCTGAAAGGAAGAGGAAGAAGAAAACACTGTGTATCAGAAAGGTATGTACATGTATTTAAATTTACCAGCTGAGCAATTCCATGAGCACACAGAAAAAAAGCTAATACCATGCTGCTATAAGAGACTTCCACACAGAACCCAGACAATTAGAGGCTACCAGATAACAAACTTTTCTAACAGAAATTACAAAGCTCACACCGAAGCAAGATAAAAAATCACTGTGGGACTGCTATTATCAGGGTGTATTTCTAAGTTTCATCCTCTTATAAACTAAAGCATCAGATAAAGTAACGTCTTACTGATAATTTCAGCTTTCAGAAGATGAGGGGACCCAAAAGGGCATATGGTTAAGATGGAAATGAACAAGGAAGAATAAAGTAATGAATGTGAAATTGACAGATATGCAACCTAGGTTTTAGGAAGGCAGACTTCAGAATAGAGGAAAAAATTAAATGCCATGGATAGAATACCCTGAATATGGATTGTGTGCAAAATGAGGCTTCAGTACCTGCTATTTCGACTGTAAGTAAGGCCAAGAAGAAAAGAGGAAAGAACTCTTAAGAATCCAAGAAACCTGAAGGTACCCTTAAGAAAAGGTGTTAAAAGTATGAAGAGAAGGACAGTTCATTGAACACCACATTAACTTTGTTGGTGTTTACTAGATTGAATATGTTCAACAACAATCTTAATTTCATTCAGAGATCAGACTTGCATTGGCCAAGACACTGAGCTATTTGTGGCTATTAAGAACTTAAAATGTGACTAGCTCAAATTGAGACACACTAAGTGTAAAATACATTTAGCAAAAATGATTAATATGGAACAAATAAGATAATATCTTTGGTCAATAAGTACTCTTTAGCTATAGTAATCAAAACAGTATGGTATTGTCATAAAAAAGATACATTCTTCAGTGGAATAGACTAGAAATAAATTCACCTATGAATGGTCAACTCATTTTCAACAAAAGCACCAAGAATACACGATTGGTAAAGGATAGTCTCTTCAAGAAATGGTATTGGGAAAACTCGATATCCACATGTAAAAAAATGAAACTAGAAGACCATATTATACCATACACAGAAAATCAACTCCAAATGCATGAAAGCCTTATTGTAAGACCGTAAGCCATAGAAATCCTAGAAGAAAACATAGGGGGAAATCTCCTTTACATTGGTCTTTGCAATTATATTTTTGATCTGACACCAAAATTATAGGAGATAAAAGCAAAAATAAACAAGTGGGACTACTTCAAAGTAAAACATTTCTATACAGCAAGGAAAACAATCAACAAAATGAAAAGTTAACCCATGGAACAGAAGAAAATATTTTCAAGTTAAGTATTTCAAAAAGAACTAACATCAAAAATATATAAAGAACATAGATGTGCATGGGAGCTCAGCCCTTCAGTTGTATCCAATTCTTTGTGACCAAATGGACAGTAGCCCACCAGGCTCCTTTGTTCATGGGGTTTTCCAGGCAAGAATACTGGAATGCATTGCCATTTCCTACTCCAGGGATCTTCTTGACCCAGGGATCCAACCCACATCTCCTGCATTGGCAGATGGATTCTTTAATTCTACGCCACTTGGGAACATGTAATTCAACAGCAAAACAATTATGGCAAAACCAATACAATATTGTAAAATAATTAGCCTCCAATGAAAATAAATAAATTTATATTAAAAAAATAAATAACAACAACAACAAAACTCAATTTAAAACTAAGAACAGGAATTGAATAGACATTTCTCTAGACATATAAATAGAAAAGACTTATATGAAAGATACTTTACATCATTAATCATCTAGGAGATGCAAATCAAAACCAAATGAGATATCACCTTACTCCTCGTAGGATGGTAGTTATCAAAAAAGTCAAAAGACTGGCAAGGGAATACTAAGCTAGATGGATAGGCAAAAGTGTTGGGAAGAATGGAATCATTGATAGGGAAAGGGCATGAGGAAACTCTCTTGGAGGATAAAAATGCCCAAGACTTTGATCTGAGTGATAGTTACATGAGTACATACCTGTGTAAAACTTTGTAGAATGGTGCACTTCAGTTTTGCATATTTTATTGACTATACAGTATGGTTCAATTTATTTTTTAAAAGAAAAAAGAAAGGGTCTGCTAACACTGAATCTAAGCCTTTCTGGCTCAGTATAGTTTTCACAGAAACATAAGGGGAAAAAATTCCCAATACATATTGATTTTCTTATTTTGGTTCTGTTTTTCACCCGAAATACCTGATTCTCAGCATATCATAATTAATTTTTTTTCACTTAATAAAGCCAGCAGCCCTTGCTTTCCCAGAACTTTCTTTAAAATTTAGCCCATCCCCATTCTATCCCTTCAATTATAACCACCACTTGTGATAACACTTGGTTTACAGGTTTGCAAAGGAATATACGACATATTATTTATGATCTTTCATAAGCCAATCAACACAAACTTCCTTGTCACTATTCACTCTTCTCTTAAAGAAACCACTATTCTAACTTCTGTTACCATATAGTTTTGCCTGATATTGAACTTCATATAAATAGAACCACAGAGTATGTTCTGTTTGGTACTTGGCTTCTTTCATTCAACTTAAGGGTTTTGAGAAATCGTAGTTTGACATGTCCAGGTAGACAGAGTTAGCAGTACAAAACTAAAACCAGGGGAAACTCGGAATCTGGAAAGCCTTCTCCCCACTGCTATACAGAAGGTCCTGGAGCAGCTGATCCAGCTACCAATGATGGAGACAAGTTTCTGTCACTAAACTAATTTGACATTACTAATATTTCCTTCTAGTTTCAGGCTACAGCTAAAATCCTTTAATACTCTGAAATAAATGCAAAAACGCTTTTCCTTCATAGAAATGAAAAGGCTTCCCAGGTGGCACTAGTGGTAAAGAACCTGCTTGCCAATGCAGGAGACCTAAGAGCCTCAGGTTCAATCCCCGGCTCAGGAAGATCCCCTGGAGGAGGCCATGGCAACCCACTCCAGTATTCTTGCCTAGAGAATCCCGTGGGTAGAGGATCCTGGCAGGCTATAGTCTGTAGGGTCACAAAGAGTTGGACACGACTGAAGTGACTCAGCACGCCTGCACACATAGAAAGGAAAAAGAAATAAGATAAAACCCAGAGATTTTCAGATTTATCTATGTCTCATCAGTCAACATATTGCACAGTATTTAAGTAATGCCTAATTTTAAAGTATGAATATTTACTTACTATCTTTCACATTTTTTAGATGAATGCTTCCTCATTAAAGTTTTGCTGAAATAAAACTTTATTGTTTCTATTATTTTTTATGGGTTTTTTTCTTTGACCACAGAATGAACTTCTAAAATTCATAATTTTAAAGGAACATTCTGTGGTTAAAAATCCTGCCCATACGCATTTATAAATAATTGGTTTTCCCTTCAAAAGCCACAACATACTTTCAAAGTTTATCAAATATTTTGAATATCCCCACAGTCATCATTATATTATAGGTTTTTTTCCCCAGTGTCACGTTATTCAGTGTTCCAGTCCATTGCATAATCAGTCAGTAGGTTTTAGATATGAAAATGGAAACTTTAATAGAATTTCAAAAATGAACACACCACCAGCGCCAACTGAGAGTGTTCCCAAACCTAATCCATTTTACAGTTTTCTATCTCCTTTCCATATGTGACAATTTTAGGCTATAGAGACTGAGCTTGGCTTGTCCAGCCACGGCTTCAATTGTTGTCAGCTGAGTGACAATAACATACAGTGTGAATGTGACTCACAGAGGGTATGAATTATTCTGCAGGATTCAGGGAACATCAGTGATCCATGTAAAGGATGGAAAATGCTTCTTTCTTGGTGAGAAAATGTATACGTCCACTTCTATTTAGATCACACAAAATCTCACAGAATCTCTAAGGCTAAAAAAATTAATATTTGACTCCTCTGGATATAGAACAAGGAAGAAAACCAGTAGAGTTTCCCTTATTATTAATGCACAGGGTACCAGTATAGTCAACTTTGAATTCCCATTTTACTCTTGGTCTTGAGATTATTTTGTTCTTTAGTTTTGCTGAAATACCCTCGGGAGGATGAAACTTTTCTTGGATGAATTCCAATTATCATAAAACTTCAACAAGCCAACTTATGAATATTTAGCCTTCTCCTCATGTTCAAAAGCTTCCAAATAAAGATGATAATATAAAGAAATGGCCCCTAACAGGCATGATTATCAACTCTAAAGAAATGTCAGTGTCTATGGATTTGAGACATGCAATGTATTTAATATTTAAAAAAGACTCTTTAACAAGGTATGAACTTTCCTCTTCAATTAATTATTGATCCAGGCACTCATCTTCCTTCCATTTAAAACTTTTAAACAACGTGTCTGAAGCACTTGGGTTTGCTGTAGAGGAGGAGGCAGTCACTGACTTGAGTTGTTTGGAAGTGTGATCAGAAAGGACTTGTAACAATGAGGAAGAAACCCTGAACAACAATCTTCCATTATTCCTCCATTTGAGGCTGCTGGAGCCATCAAGCAAACACTAAATAACAACAAGTAAATTCTGTTGAAATGCTTAGCTAAATGGAACCAAAACAGTCACAGTTGACAATTTCATAAATACATTAATTAGAAGTGTCTCCAAATAGCATGTGATTTTGAATTATTAACATAAAACACTGCATTATAAATGACTGCAAACTGCATTCCTAGTGTTCTCCATGCTTAATTTATCATGCCAGTAGGAAAATTTGCAAATTACCTCACTGTTTTACACTTAATGGCAAGTTTTATGTATATATTACTTTAAGATAAAATTAAATTAGTGCACATATGTGATATGTGACATGTTATAGGAGACACTCAAAGTTGGGTCAAAAAACAGCCAATTTCCCTTTCTTATTATGGACATATTACATTCCCAGAACTTCACTGCTAAGATTCCACCAAAGTCCTGGCTACTCTTCTCTGTCTCAGTGTTCACTCCCCTTTCTTCCCTAGGGATACAGTCTATCCATATTGGTATAAAATTTTTACTGACCTGTGCAAATCATGGCTTTTTGTCAGTGAGCACTTCTTGGTATCATACTTAGAAATATTCTCTGAGTATGAAAGAGCCAGGAATCTAGCCAAACTCAGCCCTGATGGATGTTGTCATTCATACTATGAGGACACACTCTGAATATTTTAGTTTATTTGGAAGCAATGATCTATGCGAAAACTTTTAGATACTATAGTTCTTATAATTTTATCTTTTATTTCACATTTATATTGCTATTTTATCTATATACTTTCTAAAGAAGCGATTTTTCATTTGTTCTTTTTTTAGCTATAGAAACTCTTCTTTAAAACTTAAAATGTGGGAGACTGTGGTTTGATCCCTGGGTTGGGAAGAGCCCCTGGAGAAGGGAAAGGCTACCCACTCCAGTGTTCCAGCCTAGAGAATTCCATGGAGTGTATAGTCCATAGAAAAATATTTATCTTAAGTGTAGGCATCTAAAGAGCAGAGCCTCTCCAGGTTCTCCCTTCTAAGACAGGGTCCTTCCCTCCTCTTAGGATACCAAGGTATTGATTTGCCCACGTTTTCTATGATCACTGTGGTTTAAAAGCCATGCACCACGCTGTGGTTCTCTATTCATCTTCATTTTCCTGTGTTGCCAGAACCACAAACTGAACTACTCTTCTCTCTTTGAATACATATTGTGACTGGTGGTATCATTCAGCTTTAGTTAGGGGCACAGAAGAGGTCCTCAGGCCTTGTCTAGCACGGGCCATATGCTCACGCTCAATTCACTGATGTCTGAAGTAGAGACTCATGTACATGCTCATAAAGTATGAATTGCCATCTTCTTAATTTCTCCCTCCTTTCCCAGCAGATCTTCTGCAAAAATTTCTCTACATTCAGTGTCCTTATTTTCCCATATAGTGTTCTCTCTTCAATCCAATCTACATTCTAATTTCAACCCTACCAGTCCACGGAAATTGCTTTTATCAAAATGGCCAATAAACTCCTGGTTACTAAATCTAAAAAGAAAATAAATAAATGCGTTGTTGCCTTGAAATTTCTCACTTGTAGAATTCACTTGTAAATTCCCAAGCTGGCTCTTCCTGATTCATTGAAATTCTCTACTTGCATGACTTCCATAGTAAACACTGCCTTTCAACTTGGTTCCTATCTTTCTGGCCATTTCTACCCATGTTCCCATGTGGTCTCACCTTTTCCTATTTGTGCCCTAAATGGCAGCATTTATCCAAATGCCATCACATCCTATCTTTGGTTCTTTTCATCCTACCCAGTTGAAAGCATATTCCAGCTAATAGACTTATTTCGTATATCAGTACCTTCACCCTGATTCTGACTTTAAATCCCAGATTTGCATATTCAACTGCCTGCTACAAATTCAAGTTTGCAGAATCTACATGCTTTAAAATCAACAATTCCAGAAGTAAACACATTCTCTTTTTTGACACAAATTTCCTTATGACCTAAAGGTTCTATTTCTTCAGAAATCATACCACTACCAACCAACTCCTCCTCCTCATGAAATAATCACCACTCACTCTTTTTAATTTTCTGTAGTGTACCTCTGACCTGTGTCCTCCTCTTAACCTCCACCATCAACACTGTGGTTCAGATGTCCATCAGTCTCAAACATCTGTCACCTCAATCACTATAAAGACTTTCATCTGTTCTATCTCTAGTCTTACAAAATAAAATCCAATCTCTATGCTTATTCCAAAGATACAGATTTTATAAATACAAACTTATCATGCCACTTCCCTCAGTTTATAATCCATCAGTGGTTTCCTGTTTCTAATAAGACTTCTTGCTAGGACGAACAAAGCCCTCCTAAGGGTCCTTTCCTGTTAAATTCTCCAATTTCATCAGTTTTGGTGATCTTGGAATATACCTAAGTATTCTATTTGTGATTACCCTAATATAATATATTCCTTCCCAAGTCTATGGTTTTATATATATCCCTCTTTCTGGCTGAATCCTCTCCCTTTTTTCTAGTTTATCTGTCTATATAAATTAGGCTTATCTTTCAAGAATCAACTCAGATGACAATTAGCACATTGTCACATTACTGCTATATCATTGTCTCTTTTCTCAATAGCCTGAAAAACCCTCCATATTCAGAGACTGTTCCATTTATTCATGTGCATTATGATTTCCCTTGTTTGTCACATTCCAAAATGAAATGAAAAAATATGTTGAAAAGTCAAAAGACTGAGAATTTACAGTTGACTTGTATGGTCAGAAAAGTATTTATGGCAAAATGAGATCTGGACATTAGATAAGAGGAAATAATGGGAAACTAGAATTTCTTGGGCTTCCCAGGTGGTGCTAGTGGTAAAGAATCTGCCTGCCAATGCAAGAGACTCAAGAGATGTGGGTTCCATCCCTGGGTCAAGAAGATTTCCAGAGAGAGAATGGCAACCCATACCAGTATTCTTGCCTGGAGAATTCCATGGACAGCGGAGCCTGGTGTGCTCCAGTCCATGGGGTTACAAAGCAACTGAGCGCAACTGAGCAACTGAGCACACAGCACACAGAATTTCATGGGCAGAAACAAATTGTGCAAATATACTAGACAGGAAACAGTGACAAGCACAACCAGACTGAAAGGGCTTGGTTAAGGAAGGAGAGAAGTCTTGAAAATGTAATTGTTAGCTGGAATGCCAAGCTAAGAATTTTAGAATATATAGTGAGCAAGAAGACAACACACTCAAAGCAAAAGTAGTCCAGGCTAACAGAGCATCTAAACTTCCTGGAGTTGTGTTTTTGTTTTAAACAGAAGATGCTTGAGATCCACTCCAGGCAATTCTGATTCAGGAGCTCCCGGGTTACTCATATATAGATTTGAGAACTACCATCTTCAAATGATAACTTTTGTAGTTTAAACATAATCCACAATTTATCAGAAAGTAAACTTCATGTAACTTTTATTTACCTTGATAATAGCCTGAGTCATAGAGTTTGATGATCATTTGCCAACATATTATCACTCACATTTAGCCACAGTTTTTTATGAAAAAGAATATTTAATTTATTTTAAAATTCCTATATACTGGCAAAGCATCATATATTTGACCCTTAACAAATTTTCATCAAGTAAATAAATCTATTAAGTGATGCTAAAAAATCACAAGTAGTGGTTTTCAACTCAAGATAGAGGAATGAATACAAGCATATTTTCTTCTCCTGCTTTTGATTTCATAAACAACAAATAAAAATGAAAGTATAAGTAGAACACTATGAGGAAAATGAGAAAGAATCAACAATGGACAGGTGACTTCAATAAAGTTTTATTAGAAAGAGCAACTTCAATAAGCTTCCATTAGATAGAAATTGGATGATGTAATACTAAACATGCATACAAAAATAAACAACAATATTCAGCATTGTTAATCATTCAGTTCAGTTCAGTTCAGTGGCTCAGTCATGTCCGACTCTTTGTGACCCCATGAATCACAGCACACCAGGCTTCCCTGTCCATCACCAACTCCTAGAGTTCACTCAGACTCATGTCCATCGAGACAGTGATGCCATTCAGCCATCTCATCCTCTGTCGTCCCCTTCTCCTCCTGTCCCCAATCCCTCCCAGCATCAGGGTCTTTTCCAATGAATCAACTCTTTGCATGACGTGGCCAAAGTACTGGAGTTTCAGCTTCAGCATCATTCCTTCCAAAGAAATCCCAGGGCTGATCTCCTTTAGAATGGACTGATTGTATCTCCTTGCAGTCCAAGGGACTCTCAAGAGTCTTCACCAACACCATGGTTCAAAAGCATCAATTCTTCCACGCTCAGCTTTCTTTATAGTCCAACTCTCACATCCATACATGACCACAGGAAAAACCATAGCCTTGACTAGACGGACCTTTGTTGGCAAAGTAATGTCTCTGCTTTTGAATATGCTATCTAGGTTGGTCATAACTTTCCTTCCCAGAAGTAAGCGTCTCTTAATTTCATGGTTGCAATCACCATCTGCAGTGATTTTGGAGCCCAGAAAAATAAAGTCTGACACTGTTTCCACTGTTCCCGATCTATTTGCCATGAAGTGATGGGACCAGATGCCATGATCTTAGTTTTATATAAATGCAAATCAAATCCAGAATGAGATAGCACCTCACACCTGTCAAAATGTCTATCATCAAAAAGTTTACAAATAACAAGTGTTGTCAAGGGTGTGGAGAAAAAGAAACCCTCGGATACCATTGGTTGGAACGTAAATTGGTACAGCCATTATGGAAACTAGTATGGCGGTTCTTCAAAAAACTTAAAGTAGAACAACCAGGCAGGCATGCTAAGTTGCTTCAGTGATGCCCAACTCTTCTTGACCCTATGGACCATAGCCCACCTGGTTCCTCTGCCCATGGGATTCTCCGGGTAAGAATACTGGAGTGGCTTGTCATGCCCTCTTCCAAGGGATCTTCCCAACCCAGGTATTGCATCTGAGTCTCTGTATGTCCTCTGCACTGGCAGGCAGGTTCTTTATTACTAGCACCACCAGGGAAGCCCAGAACTACCATAGGACCTAGCAATTCCATTCCTAGGTATGAATGCTAAGAAAACAGAACACCAATTCAGAAAGATATTGTTCACTTCAGTGTTCACAGGAGCATTATTTACAATAGCCAAGGTATGAAAGCAACCTAAGCATCCATCTGTAAGAAACTGCAGAAAGTATGCACACCAATGAAACGATTCAGAAGAAAGGACATATGATGCAAGAGACAAAGAAGACGATCACTGGAGTGATGTCCTCCAGTAGTGAGAGGCGGATTGCACAAGTGCAGAGACTGGCTTAGATAAGAGAGCAGGCAGGCAACTCATTCATAGTCACAGGACTTGAGTATACAGGAAAAAATATATACACATTCTGATGTTGAAAAAATTGCTATTTCATCTTGAAACTAAATAAAACTGACTGGACTGAGAACCCTATTTCTCTAGTCTTATTAAGAAATCCAAAGTCAAAGAGTCTTCATATTCAAAGTTCCCAATTCACTTCTAATTCAGAAGGGACAGTAGAAGTTTTAACAAAATTTTAAGAAAAAAAAAAAGAATTTTTTATAGCAAATAGATTTTACCCATAAACATTTAGATGACTCCCATAAATATTTTGATGATTCCAGTGGAAACAAACCAAAAGTAGTATAAAAAAATGTGGTTTGTGGGGGTAAAGTATTAGAAAAACACATCTTGCTTTTCCTTATTGCAAGATATTTTAAAATAAATTTTTGACTTTGTTGAATGTGTGCAACAATATAATGTCCACCTCCAGCTTCTGGCTTGTTTGCTACATACCAGAATTCTGGGAAGAACGTGGAAATTATTAGCATATGGAGTATAAGACTGTGTAATGCCATAAGTTCACCAGATTCCTTTCAGGAAAAATTTCATCAATACCTTCAAAATTGTTTAGCTTCCAAGTTCCAAATATATTTAAAACTAAAGAGAATAGTATGATGCATTCCATGTATACATCACCAGGCTTCAGTGATTATTAATTCATGGCCAGTCTTTTTTCATTTATACCTCCACCCAAATCCCCTTCTTATTATGTTAAACTTCAGACAATATATTATCCCATCTTTAAATATTTCAGTGTACAGTGCTAAAGGCTACACACCATTTTTCTGTAAATTCAACATCATATTATCACATCTAAAAATTAATAATTTCTTAATATCATCAAATATCTAGCTAGTGTTCACATTTTCCTAGCCCTCATACTCTATTTGAGTTTGAATTGAGGTCCAAATGAAGTCCAAGTATTACAATATGTTGATACACTTCTTAAAACTTCTTCATGTAAAGAGTTCCACCTAAATCTTTTTTCTTTTGCATTTTTTATTGAAGAAACTCAGTTATTTGTGGTGGTAGCATGTCTCACAGTTTCAACTTTTTATTCCCAATGGTTTTATTTAGACATGTTTCTTTCCTTTAAAATGTTAGATCTAAGTATTAATCAGATTCATGATTCAAAAATTTAACAAATCTAGTTCATAGGTGGTGCTTATGATCTCCATTGAGAAAAACACAATGATTGCTTGTTTTATCTTTTTTGTGATGTGAGCAGCCCATTGCCTAGATCCACTGACACCCATTATGATATTTAAATAGGTGTTCTGCTCACCAACTACAATGTGTGTGTGTACGTATGTGTGTATGTATATGTGTGTGTATGCGTGTGTGTGTGTGTGTGTGTGTGTGTAGGAGGAGGAGGAATCTCCACCACCAACAAGCAATTCTCTGGATACAGCTCAGTTCAGTTCAGTTCAGTCACTCAGTCATGTCTGACTCTTTGGGACCCCATGAATCGCAGCATGCCAGGCCTCTCTGTCCATCACCAAGTCCTGGAGTTCACTCAGATTCACGTCCATCAAGTCTGTGATGCCATCCAGCCATCTCATCCTCTGTCATCCCCTTCTCCTCCTGCCCCCAATCCCTCCCAGCATCAAAGTCTTTTCCAATGAATCAACTCTTTGCATGAGGTGGCCAAAGTACTGGAGTTTCAGCTGTAGCATCATTCCTTCCAAAGAAATCCCAGGCCTGATGTCCTTTAGAATGGACTGGTTAGATCTCCTAGCAGTCCAAGGGACTCTCAAGAGTCTTCTCCAATACCACAGTTCAAAAGCATCAATTCTTTGGCTCTCAGCCTTCTTCAGAGTCCAACTCTCACATCCATACATGACTACTGGAAAAACCATAGCCTTGACTAGAACTGCCCTACAATTCAACTCAACTGGCACTCTCTGCTATCTTCTAGGCAATAGCATTAGATTTCACAGGTTAAGGGGTCAATCCCACAAAACTGCCCCCCCATACACACTTTAGACACCAATCAGAAGCCTGGATTACTAACTGTGCTTCTGACCAATCAGCCACAAATTGGTTGTTCCAACAATACCCTCCAACTCAGGATTCCAATGTCAAGTCCAGGTTGTCACCTGTATCTCTTACCCACCATCTGGCTATGAATCTGAAGTTTACCTCTAGTGTTCAAGTAATTTGCTATTGATTACTCTGAGATTCAGTGGTATAGGAAGAGCAAGAAAATGCTTTATCTTCTCCCCTTATTTATTAGTTTCCAAAATCATAAGTTCCCTAGTGTAGGGGTTCAGAACAAGGCCCCCAATATATGCCACATTTGCATGAGAATTATTTTGAGCTAAAGGCAATCAAGACCCTATAGTTTCAAAAGAAACTACTGCCCCTCCCTTAACCACCTAGAAGAATTTAAATTAGGGATTTTCCCCAGGAAAAAATTTATTAAGAGCAATAAATTTTATCTAAGTGGCCCTATGTATATGGCAAACACTGAATTACCAAAAATCTGTTATTGTCCTGACACTGACCCTCCTATCCTTAGAAGCCCCAGGCCTTTATCCCATTCCTTAGCTCAGGATGGCCTATATGCCTCATTTTACTTTCCTGTCTCTGAACTTCTCATGTATGTGGAGTTCCCATACATACAAAATTAAATTTGATTTTCTCCTATTAATCTGTCACTTTAATTCTGAGATAAGCCAGAAGAACTTATAAAGTAAAGGAAAGCTTTCCCCCTCCCTGATACCAACATCCTCCAATGGTGACCAAGTAGATTTCTCCCTCAAATACAGTTAGGAGCCCATAGGTTCAAATATAATTTATGTTTTGACTATTTACAGTTGTCTTCCTTACTACAGTTCAAATTATCCCATCTTTGGCCAGGGTAGACTCACCAAAATTACCAAAGTCTACCTGACCCAACTCATCTGGTCTTTTATGATAAGATATCCCAGACCCATTTTACATATTCTCTGACAGAGGCCTGAAATCAGTGATTTCGCAAGGAGCACTGATCACTTTTCATAGTAAATAGTATTGAAAGGCCACAGTATTGACATTAGATGGACTCACTGTGGCTAGGTTGTTCTAGACCTTTCAAAGGCGAGAGATTTTTTAAAATTCTTCTAACTTTTAATATTAAGATAATATTAGAGCTTTTAAAATTAGCAAAAATACTACAGATAATTTCAATATATCTTTCATTTAGTTCCCCCTAAATTTAACATCTTTTATAACCATAGTACAGTTATTAAAACCATAGTACAATCATTAAACCCATGAAATTAATATTGATATAATATTAAGTAATCTATAGACCTTATTGGAATTCTCCACTTTTTCCAATAACACTATTTTTCCTGTCCAAATCCAATTCAAGGTATCATGTTGCACTAATTGTCATGAGTCTTTCTCTGATCTGTGACAGTTCTTCAGCCTTTTGAAGACTTTGTCTTTTTTTTGGTTTTTTATGACCTTGACACTTCAGAAGAACATTAATCAAATTTTTTGTAGCTCTCTCAAATGCTGTTTGTCTATGTTTTCCCATGATTAGATGAAGACTCTATGGTTTTGTGAAGAATACTACAGAAGTGATGCTGGGCCCTTTTCTTTTCTTTCTTTCTCTCTCTCTCTCTCTTTTTTTTTTTTTTCATGCATCATGCTAAGAGTTGGACACAACTGAGCTACTTCACTTTCATTTTTCACTTTCATGCATTGGAGAAGGAAATGGCAACCCACTCCAGTGTTCTTGCCTGGAGAATCCCAGAGACGGGGGAGCCTGGTGGGCTGCCATCTATGGGGTCACACAGAGTTGGACACGACTGAAGCAACTTAGCAGCAGCAGCAGCAGCAGGATCTTAGTTTCCAGACCAACTCTCAAACCTGTGCCTTCTGCCTTGGGAGCTTGGAGTCCTGTCCACTGGACTGCCAGGGAATTCCTGGGCCCTTTTCTGTGTATCATTTTCGATAGGATCAGAATAGGATGGACAGCTAAAAAGTTCAAAGAATTCCTGTGATTTATTACAGTAACAATGAAATCAGTAATTCTGTTCATTTATTCAATCAACATTGAATTTTACTTGTGTCCACCTACTGCAAATATAAAACAAAGATGACAAAATGACCTGTGTCAGAAGTACACACACTGTGCCTGAGCAAGGAGATACCTGTTTTCCCTTTTAGAGAGACATTGTTGATGATAAGGCCCCCTTACTTTTAGAGCATTTTACTGTGGCATTAGTCTTTATAACTAGTGCTCTAAAGAAGTCTGTATTATCTCCACTCATCTTAAGAAAATATACTCATGGTGGTTTTCAACTTGCAAAATGATGTTAAAAGTAGCTAGCCAATCATGACTCAAGTGACACTGAATTTAGCACCTTCATCAAAATCTACCAAGTTCCTAATATCCCTGAGTAAATGAGGATGGTCAGCTCATTCACTGAGTTGACCTTAGTAAATTAGCTTCAGTTTATAATATGTTCCACAGAAGGTCATACCTCAAAAATACCTACTTGGTACCATTTTGTATGGTGCTCTGAAAGTGAATAGCACAAAGCCTTAAACACAGGTGATCCAATAACTGTTAGAGTGTGTTGGTTGGTTGGTTGGTTGGTTGGTTTGCCGGTTTGTGTCAGTTGATCTCAGGCTATTTAGAGGAATTCAAAATAAGGAACTATCCTAACTCTTGCATATGAAATAATGAAATTGAGCCTTCTTAGCAGTAGACATTTCTATAAAGGAAAAACAGGCAAAATTGTTGAGTGTGTGGACAAAGAATGTGACACCACTCTTCCTTGCCCTCCCAACTCCACACCAAATTTCCCATCCAAGGTCCCAAGACAGCAGGATTTCACAGTCCAGGAGCCCTCTGCAAATGAGTCCTTTCCACAGCTTCTGTCAGGGAACTACTGAAGGGGTTGAGTTCATTTTCAGCAGAATGAACTCAGAATTACTAACCAAGAAAGAGGTGCTGGTGCACCAGGCAGCTGTGGTTCAGATTTCATAGGTCCCCTCCTCTTGCTCTTCACTATCAAAAAAGCAAGGTCTATCCCCACTGGTTCATCTTCCCAAGGTTACTATGTCAAAAGTATGGACATAATTTCTCTACTTTTTAACTTCTAAGAGCCACTAATTAGAGGAAGAGTTGGGATACACAATTTACTTTACTAAGAATTAGAAAGTTTTAAAAGTTTTGAAATAGTAGAAAAAGAAAATGCCCTTACAATTAAGTCTTGTGGACCAATATAAAACTACCTCTATTGGCGTACACTCTTAAGTTAATAGCTATCATATCCTCTGTTCCCAAAAAACATCACAACAATGACTTTTAAGAAAATTTCCCATTCACTTGTCTTTTTTCTTTCAAAACTTAATGATAAATTAAGGCAGTTTCCCCCCAAATTGGACAAATGTATGCCTATGCAGCTGTTTGGTGTTTTTTGTGTTTTTTTCAGATAGGTCATTCCTTAATCTTAAAGCATCCAAGT
Source organism: Madoqua kirkii (assembly GCA_006408675.1). Classification (NCBI taxonomy): domain Eukaryota; kingdom Metazoa; phylum Chordata; class Mammalia; order Artiodactyla; family Bovidae; genus Madoqua; species Madoqua kirkii. The sequence continues at coordinate 45,544 of SJYC01044511.1, read as the reverse complement.
ATGGGACTTCTTCCTGTAATCAAATATTTTTGGTGAAAACATTTAAAATTAGAACAACCATGAGTACATTGTTAAACAGAATGGAAAAATTCACATTAATTGTTAAGATAAAATATGAGACTCCAAAAATATATTTTTTATCTTCTGCAGCAGCTGGTATCTCACTACAACGCCCGCTCCCCACCTCCTACCCCCACCATTCTTTGCTCTTTTCTCTGCCATTGAGAATACTTTAAGATGACTTCAGTAGAAAAGTCAGAGAAGCACTGTTTCTGGTAATATCTTAGAGTGAAAGAGGGACTGTAAGTCTGCCTTGTAACTTGAGACTTTTGGAAGACATCTAGAAATCTGAAGACTGGAGAGTTTCCTAAGTGTTTTGTCTCTTAGCCCTTGATTAGTCCTAATTTGGGGGTTAACACATGAGCTTACTCGTGTAATTTCAGCACACTGATCGACAGGAGAATATTTTAAGTTAATTTTTAGCTACTTAACATGAACATATGTACAATTTGGACATGTTACACACACACACATACACACACACACACACACACACACAAACACAAAGCGAAATTTCTTGAGACAATAGACCCAAGAGAGTAAACATGGAAATTCAAGAGCTAGGTCCTCACAAAGTACCCTAAGAATGTAGGTGACCTACAGTGAAAATATGAAGCCTAACCCTTGGGCCACACAAGTTTTCAGAAAACTGTTTTTCTAGTTTTGGCCCGGAGAGCCTGGAATGGTCGAGGAGTTAAAGGTTGTCCTTGAACCTGACTGAGAGAGAGTAGGCTCTGTCCCAAGAAGTAGCCTCCATATTGTTCAGAAAATTTGGTGAATCTCAAAGTCTACCATTCCTTTTATCAGCCATTCTCTCTTAGCCTAGTCCCCTCTGGTGGCTCAGAGGTTAAAGCGTCTGCCTCCAGTGCAGGAGACCTGGGTTTGATTCCTAGGTCGGGAAGATCCCCTGGAGAAGGAAATGGTAACCCACTCCAGTATTCTTGCCTGGAGAATCCCATGGATGGAGAAGCCTGGTAGGTTACAGTCCATGGGGTCACAAAGAGTCGGACATGACTGAGCAACTTCACTTTCACTTTTCTCTTACCCTAGTACCTGGGCAAGCAGTTTACCCTGGATACATAGAGACTGGGACAAAGAAAGGCGAGTGGAAATGCTCTTCCATCTCTATGAATCTGAGGAGGTAGATTGCTTGCGTAGGGTGGAGGAGAGGGGGACTTCAATCCATTTTAGATTCTTGATACAGGTGGTAAAGTCAGTGTTCAACAGCAGCTGTCTCAGTGGGCAAAGGCAGGCTAAAGCAGTAGATTTCTGGGGGTCTAGGCTGAGCGCCAAAGAATTGATGCTTTTAAACTGTGGTGTTGGAGAAGACTCTTGAGAGTCCCTTGGACTGCAAAGAGATCCAACCAGTCCATTCTGAAGGAGATCAACCCTGGGATTTCTTTGGAAGGAATGATGCTAAAGCTAAAACTCCAGTACTTTGGCCACCTCATGGGAAGAGTTGACTCATTGGAAAAGACTGTGATGCTGGGAGGGATTGGGGGCAGGAAAAGAAGGGGACGACCAAGTCTGAAATGGCTGGATGGCATCATGGACTCGATGGACGTGAGTCTGAGTGAACTCCGAGACTTGGTGATGGACAGGGAGGCCTGGCGTGCTGCGATTCATGGGGTCGCAGAGAGTCGGACATGACTGAGCGACTGAACTGAACTGAGGGCCTGGAGTCTATAAAGGATTCTCAAGAGACTATCTGGCCATCTCCTGCTGTCATTTCAATTCTACTTGAGCTTTCTACCCAAAAAAAAAAATGCTTCATGAAAAGAACATACCACATTGTGCTTCACTTCAATATGATCTGAGAGGAATAATACCAAGGCATAAAGAGGATCTTATGCACTTTGGGGCTTTATTTTTTTATTTTTGCTATTGGTACTTTTGGATATTCACTACCTCTTTGATTTTCAACCTTTATTTATTAAATCGACATTGCCTTAAATCCCAACTGGGCCTTGTCTCCATGGTCTGTGAGTTGGGAGTTAGGTTAACTGATGACCTTGTAAGTTCATTATACTTTCAAAGGGAAAGAGTCAGGTTTATGAATCCATGATTTTCCCCATGCTCGGATTTCATAAGCTCCAAAACCCTCAGACGGCTTGCTTCCCCTCCTATTGACTCTCCCTCAAATTCCACTACTGGAACATCATGTTTTTAAGTTTAATGGAGTGTTCTTTATACAAATATAAAACCTCAGTGAGGAGTAACACTGAAAAATGCTTTAGCCATTTCAATTTTCTTTCCTTTCTAAGAGTTAAAGAGCAGGCTTTGATCAATTGAAGAGAGAAATGAGATATTCAGTCCCACTGAGGAGGAAGGAGAAGAGGGCAGTCAAAGAGGGGCATAGTCAGTAATGGAAATCTCTCTCTTATGACCTGGTCAGAATGAAAATATGAATATCAAAGAGAAATGCTCTGCCCAAATCTCTAATATACTAGGTAACATATTACCCTTAGGGAAACAGACGTGACCTGCCTAGGATATATTCTCATCAATACCATTATAAGTTTTGTTTTATTTGTTTTATATCACTATACATAATGTTTTAGATCCATTAAAACATAGAATAAACTTATAACAACCAGTACTTATTGAGCTAGTTTCTCTTGGTAAGTTACTTCCTGGAAAGGGCACATATACCCTGGGACATCTCATGAATCCTTGAGGGTCCCATTAAACGGATTAGTAACTCAGTATATTAAACAGTACCCAGGTGGCTTTACAAAATACCCAACAGTTCATAACAGGTAGTCTGTGTCCTGAGAGACTCTGTCTTGTTGATCATTTTTCTTGTGTCACACGTATCAAAACTGACACTGCATCATTTTAGATGCCTGTATCAAGTTAAACTCTCATAACCTAGCTACAATGCAAAACACAAACACACATGTGTGTGCACACACAGAGTACACACTGCACAGAAGTTGCTGCTGCAGCTAAGTCACTTCAGTCGTGTTCAACTCTGTGTGACCCCATAGACGGCAGCCCACCAGGCTCCGCCGTCCCCGGGATTCTCCAGGCAAGAACACTGGAGTGGGCTGCCATTTCCTTCTCCAATGTGAAAAGTGAAAGTGAAGTCGCTCAGTCGTGTCTGACCCTCAGTGACCTCAGGGACTGCAGCCTTCCAGGCTATTCCATCCATGGGATTTTCCAGGCAAGAGCACAGAAGTTATTCCTTCAAATATCATCTCCGGATACAAACTGAAAATCTTGGAGTGGGCTGCCATTTCCTTCTCCAATGTGAAAAGTGAAAGTGAAGTCGCTCAGTCGTGTCTGACCCTCAGTGACCTCAGGGACTGCAGCCTTCCAGGCTATTCCATCCATGGGATTTTCCAGGCAAGAGCACAGAAGTTATTCCTTCAAATATCATCTCCGGATACAAACTGAAAATCTGCATTTAGAGTTGTTCATTAATCTGAAAAATGTAAAGATCCAAACCAGTCTCATTTCCATATCCTCAAAGTCTCTTACTCAGGCATATTTTTTAAACCTGATGATTTAAGCCTCATACCTCAGTATACTGGATGCAACATTTTCATGGAAGCACCACATAGCCTGTGCTGGTCTCCTTTTCTTCACAATTCACACAGAATCCCCATCATCATTTCCCCACAGTATTCTCTGCTCAGCTTTTCAAGTAGGTGGCGTATTCACAGTAACAGAGCAGTACAGCAGAGAAAAGGCCTTCCCAAAGAATCCTTGCTTCTTTGCAAGTCTCAGGCCTAAAACACGTGCCCTTCAAACTGCTCAGTCCTATAAAATTCACTGCTCTTTGTTTTCTCTGGAACCTTCTCCTTCTAACTTCACTGTAATGCATTTTTCTCATTTTCTTGCACTTTTGCATTCTCAGGTGAATTTGTTTTTATTGAACCCTTGTTCCCTCATTCTCCTCTCTCTCTCTTGAAAACAAGATCCATTTTCTTTTGCTGTGGACTATAATTACTAAATAACATACAAATATACTGCAGTGTATATTCTAAAGGAACAGCTGCAAAATTGCTAATATTAGGTCTAATTTAGCTACAATAAATTAGCAAATGTGTGGAAGCACAATCATGACAGATAATTATAACAAAAGTCGATGTGTTGAAGTATATGGATGACAATACATACTAATTTTAGAGAGAGGAAGAAAAGAACCCTACACCAAATGAAATGCATGCGATGAACAGACGGGACTAATAGCTCAGACACATATATTTAATGCAGCCAGTCACTGTAAAAACAAAAAGATAGATGAAGCTGTTCAAAAATCTAGCGCTAACAAGCAATGTAGTCTGAAACCATTAACTGTCAGGGGTAATAACACTCAAAGTGTTGAAGTGCAGTAAAACAGCAGCGCTTTCCTGGGATGGTGGGGCTGCACCAGCGCACACCTGTGAAGAGGGCGCTAAATCCATCCCCGCATTCATTATAACAGAGGGAGGAAAAACAACACTAATAATGGAAAGTATAAACGGAAAGAGCAGACAGCAGAGAGTGACATTTGCATGGTCCCAGTCAGCTTGTTAGCTGAAGTGGGTTTTAATTAGCTATTTTCCAGCAAGCAAACGAGCGAATTAGTGGCAGCCATAAACAAGAAGAGACAATCAGGCCCAAAGAAAAGGGAAAAATGATCAGGGTGCCTTTGCAGGAGGTGAGGAGGGAAGGGCAAGGAATTGCAAAGCTTTAACTGAAAACTTTCCTCAATCAGAGAATTAGAAGGTTTTCTCTCGAATTCACCTTAGGGATTAGCCTATCCTCCTTTCTTTTACTGGTGAGGACACTGAGGTTCATAGAGGCTAGCTAGCTCGTATAAGATTACACCTCTGAATACAGCCCTAAAAAACAAAACAAGAACAATGAAAAACCCAGAAAGGGGCATCTTCCAAGTCAGGGTTTTCCCAGAACCTGCTTTTGAAATACTGTAAGTTAATCAACCTCTTAGAAACACAGAGAAGTGTGAAACCATGTGGAAAATTTGCATGGTAATCAAGCAATGCAACTGGTTATAATTGAAGGTTCAACAGAATGATGGTAGTTTCATATAGTCAAAAGCACCTTTTGAAAAAGTATTGTTTGGAACCAATACTCATCCCATAGTCGTGAGTGCTTACTATGTTCTGAGCACAGTACTAGGGCTGAGGGTAACTTTTACTGTCTGGTAGGATGTGCAGACAGACTTTACAAATGGTGGGATGCAGATTCTGATGTAGCACGTCAGAGATGCTGCTAAGCTTAAAGTTGGGAGCCATGAGGAACATTTGAGAGAAAGGGCCATCAAACCTGGACCCGAAGATGCACAGCAGAACCCCAGCCTCCTCACAACTCCACAATAAGCAAGCACTAATGAATTGAAGGTAGTCACCTCTGTAAAAAGAAACTTTAAAAAACCATTTGTTTCACTGGACTAGACAGGAAACCAAATGGACGCCAAATGCATAAACAAAGAAATGTGTCATATAGTTTTTGTCATACAATTTCATCTGATTCACAATTGGAAATATGCTGTTAAAAAAGCATAAAATGATTGGGAAACGGGAGGAAACTTGAGGTGGAAAGTAATAGAAGTCAGTGGGCTTATTGCCTTATGTCACAAATTCACTCACTGTATTAAGATTTAAAAGTATTGAAGCATGATATAACCCAAGGGAAACGCAAAAGGAAAATATAATAGCCAGGACAAAAGACTGAAGCAATACTACCACAACATTTGACACTACTGCAGAAAATAAACTCAGGGACAGTTTACATGAAAGAGGGTAGGAAATTGAAGGCTATATTCATCAGGAGGGATCAAACACATAATCATTAAAATGTGCATTTACAGACTCACTATGATATGGGAGATATTTCAAAGAGCAGAAAATTGGTCCTTGATCTTGACTTCACTATCCAAAGAATGACTTCAAATTTGATATACACAAAGGGATGAATAAACACAGAAAAATGAAAAGAGTATGTGTCCTCTCTTAACTGCATAGTTAAATGAGATATATATGGATATCATTTCAGTTCAGTTGTACAGTTGTGTCTGATTCTTTGCAAGCCCATGGACTGCAACACACCAGGCCTCCCTATCCATCACCAACTCCTGGAGCTTACTCAAACTCATGTCCATTGAGTCAGTGATGCCATCCAACCATCTCATCCTCTGTTGTCCCCTCTCCTCCTGCCCTCAATCTTTCCCAGCATCAGGGTCTTTTCCACTGACTCAGTTCTTCCCATCAGGTGGCCAGAATACTGGGGTTTCAGCTTCTGCATCAGTCCTTCCAATGAATATTCAGAACTGACTTCCTTTAGGATGGCCTGGTTGGATCTCCTTGCAGTGCAAGGGATTCTCAAGAGTCTTCTCCAACACCACAGTTCAAACGTATAGTTCTTTGGTGCTCAGCTTTCTTTATGGTCCAGCTCTCACCTCCATACATGACTAGTGGAAAAACCATAGCTTTGACTAGACAGACCTTTGTTGGCAAAGTAATGTCTCTGCTTTTTAATATGCTGTCTAGGCATATACTATATATTAATATATAATTAAATGCTATGTATATTTAATTAACATGGAATCAAAGTATAAATTTTTCATTTATCCAACATTTACTGAGCTCCTACTATATGCAAACATTGAATTAGACACTGGTTATACAGATATGAATAACTCTAAAGGTCATTCATGCACATCTATTTCTTTTCTTACCAGTCAGCTATTGAAACAGCTAAAGACAATGATCATGTTTTCTGATTTTTCTTTTCTTGATGTTTAACAATCATATTTACTTTATCTTTTTTCATATGCTATTTCCAACTACATTCAACCTTTCTGCTCTAGTAGTCAGATTGTTTCTATCCTTTCAAAAGCATGATATTCAAAATAGTATTATCTGTGTAGTACAGATTTAAATTTAATTATCATCTCTTTTGATCTAGATATTACTTCATTAACCTAACATAAAATCACATCTGTATTTTCAGCAGCCACACACAATGTTAACCATCTTTAAGTTTACTATTAACCAATAGCTCTAAAATAGTATCATATGATGATAATATCACACATTTGGAAGACAATTGCAGGATTTTACTCAATGTAAAACTTTGTTAGATTTTATCTGTGTTTCAGCCTAGTAAAAATTGTGTTGATTCAAGCTCTATATCTAATGTACTTGCTACATCTCCCCCTACACCAATACTATGTCATCTCCAAATCTGTTTAGAAAATTTCTATATTTTTACTCAATTATTTATGGAATTAGGAAAGATAAGGCAAAATACCTTTACAGGGTATCCACAGAAACATTCTTTCTGACATAAAGCAATTAACAATAATTATTGTTAACTGGTTTATGAAATGATTCACTTATCTTAGACCCTAAACCATAATTTTCCATGTCTTAGGTTCTGGTTTCCCAAGAACCAGACCTAAGACTTGGAATTAAGGAAAGGTAGTTTATTTGGGAAGTTTCCTCAGAAAGTGCTGGTGGAGGAGCATGGCAAGGGAAGCAAGGAAGTAGATACGGGACTCTCCGTGGAGGGATGAAAAACTGGGGTACAGAGCCATGAACATTCCTCTCACTGACTGAGTGTCGTTGACAGAGGAGTTAACTCCCTGGCCTGTACGTGGGCCAAACACACTGCTGGGAACCAGTAAGTCCTCAGGCAGAAAGTGGCAGGTGCTTGCAGTAATGAGCTATCAGGATGCTGAGTGCTGAGGGGATACCGTCAGGGCGCCAAAATCTGCTACACTGCAGCTCATCCAGGAAGATTGCACAAGACTTCTTTTCAAGTCTCCCTCAAATTGAGATACATATTACCAATCCCATCACCCATACTCATTCATTCCTTTGCATGGTTTGAACATTCTTTGTTGCCTAATGTTGCAGACACAATGTTTATTGTCTGATGCTCTCTAACTTGAGTAACCTTGTCCAAAAATGATATTCATCTTAAAACTTATGTCAATTTGAACCCTAGTGATTTAAGCTTAAGTATTTCCTACCAATCTTTTAATGGTGTCTTTATAATACTCTGGAGAACTAACACAGGCTAATCAACCACAAATGTATAGAATACTTTTTTCTTCATTTCCTTCTCATTTTTTATGTCATGCATCCCCATTATTAAATATTTCTTTTGATTTTTCAAGTTTCTGAGGCCCCCAAAGCATTTCTGTTTTCGGATTATGGTAATGCCAAACAAATGAAGAAACTAGAATTTCCGGGGGAATAAACATAACAAACATACTTATAAATGCACAGCTGAGACTTTCCTGGTGGTCTGGTGGCTAAGACTCAGCACTCCCAATGCAGGCAGCCTAGGTTCAATCCCTGGTTGGGGAATTAGATTCCAAAGGCTGCAACTAAGAGTTCACGTGCCACAAATAAAAACATCCTGCATGTTGCAACAAATGACCCTGTGTGCCACAACTCAGATCTGGTGCAGCCAAATATATAAGTAAGCATTTTTTTAATACACAACTGAATTTACAGGAAATTTCAGTGGTTAGGAGACTTGAATTTTAATAGTATGTGGTGGTAAATTTGGGTTCACACAAAATGGTGACTTGAAAATACCTCCTGTTTCCAACCTGAAAAAAACTAAATCTTCACAAGGCTATATCCTTAACTCAAAAGTTTAGCTGGAAAAAACTCCTGTTAACAAAAAAGAGATTAAAAGACACTGTTCTGTCTAATCATGAAATCCAAATAAGATAAAATAGTCTCCCCCCTTAATTTGAGCCATGCAGGTTTGGGGCTAAAATATATGTACACTATGATCTTCAAAAACTTAAGGCAGTGAAACTACCTTACATGATATTATGATGGTAGATAAAGGCCGTTATATATTTGTCAAAACCCATAGACTGTACAATAACAAGAGTGAACTCCATTGTAAGCTATGTGCTTTGGGTGATAATGATGTATAGACACAGGCTTACTGATTGTAATAAAGGTACTGCTCTTATTGGGATTTTGATAGTGAAGGGGGCTGTGCCTATGTGGGGCAGTATATATACGAAATCTCTTTATGTTCTGTTCAGAACTGCTCTAGTTTACAAAATAAGGAATAAAGCCATAATCATTAATACATTGATTTAAAAGGGAAAAAAATATAAATACCTATAGAGACATTACTTTGCTAACTAAATTCTGTCTAGTCAAGGCTATGGTTTTTCCTGTGGTCATGTATGGATGTGAGAGCTGGACTGTGAAGAAGGCTGAGTGCCGAAGAATTGATGCTTTTGAACTGTGGTATTGGAGAAGACTCCGGAGAGTCCCTTGGACTGCAAGGAGATCCAATCAGTCCATTCTGAAGGAGATCAGCCCTGGGATTTCTTTGGAAGGAATGATGCTACAGCTGAAACTCCAGTACTTTGGCCACCTCATGCGAAGAGCTGACTCATTGGAAAAGACTCTGATGCTAGGAGGGATTGTGGGCAGGAGGAGAAGGGGACGACAGAGGATGAGATGGCTGGATGGCATCACAGACTCGATGGACATGAGTCTAAGTGAACTCCAGGAGATGGTGATGGACAGGGAGGCCTGGCGTGCTGCGATTCATGGGGTCGCAAAGAGTCGGACATGACTGAGCGACTTAACTGAACTGAACTGAACTGAACTGATACCAAAAAATTAGGCTTCCCCAGTGGTTCAGCAGTAAAGAACCCGCCTGCAATGCAGGAGATGCTGGTTCAGTCCCTGGATTGGAAAGATCCCCAGGAGGAAGAAATGGCAACCCACTTCAGTATCCCTGTCTGGAGAATCCATGGACAGAGGAGCCTGGACGGCTACAGTCCATGGGGTCACAAAGAGTAGGGCACAGCTTAGTGATGCCAACAACAACACATTCCCCAGAATTAAAGTCTGGATGATTTTATGTTGCTTCAATCAAAAGGAAAGATAAAATTCCAATTTCATATAAATATTCCAAGGAATAAGAAAATATAAAAATAAATCCATCTTAATTCATTACAAAGCTAATCATACTGTAATACCGAAAACAGAATCAAAGGAAAAACAAGTCACTGGCTAATTTCATTTTTGAATACAGATGACAAATCCAATGTATTAAAAACAGCCACCACAATATCATGACCCAATTGGATTTACACCAACAATGCAAGAATTCATTAGAATTTGAATATCTATTAATTTAAAATGAAAAAAATAACATTTAAATACATATAAGAAAACCAAGTCTAATATCCCAAGACCTGTTTATGGTTAGAAAAAAAGTCTCAGCAAACTGAAAATAGAAGAAACATTCATAATCTCATATCTGTCCAGGAAAATACAGTGGACAATATGCTTAAGGTTAAAATTTAGAAATGCAAATGAGAAATGAATGCTATACTCAGTTGAAAATGTTTCTAAAATTATAAGAATTTCAAAGAAGCAACAAAAATATCAGTTTGGCTTAGTTTAAAAGCTCAAGAGCATTTTAACATGTTATAATTAAAGAGCTCAGCAATGCCATGGGGTTAATGTAAAAAAAAAAAAAAATCACATTTGTATACACCAGCAAAGAACAGAACATGTAATCTGTGGTCATCAGCACCCATTCAGTAATCCCAGGGGATAATCTTCAAGAACCCTAGGATACAATGTTTCTGATCCATGGACTTGTACTCATTTTGTACTTGCATTGACACATACTTTTATATTCTATTTACCTATTTAATACTACCTTTCTCTTTCACATATACATGTTATAATTAAAGAGCTCAGCAATGCCATGGGGTTAATGTAAAAAAAAAAAAAAATCACATTTGTATACACCAGCAAAGAACAGAACATGTAATCTGTGGTCATCAGCACCCATTCAGTAATCCCAGGGGGATAATCTTCAAGAACCCTAGGATACAATGTTTCTGATCCATGGACTTGTACTCATTTTGTACTTGCATTGACACATACTTTTATATTCTATTTACCTATTTAATACTACCTTTCTCTTTCACATAAGTCTTTAATGGTCTTTTAAGTTAGTTCTCTTAAGAATTGCCTTCTTCTAGGCATCCCTTCAGAGAAGGCGATGGCACCCCACTCCAGTACTCTTGCCTAGAAAATCCCATGGACAGAAGAGTCTGGTGGGCTGCAGTCCATAGGGTCGCAAAGAGTCGGACACAACTGAGCGAGTTCCCTTTCTCTTTCCACTTTCATGCATTGGAGAAGGAAATGGCAACCCCCTCCAGTGTTCTTGCCTGGAGAATCCCAGGGACGGGGGAGCCTGGTGGGCTGCCATCTATGGGGTCACACAGAGTCGGACACGACTGAAGTGACTTAGCAGCAGGATGCATCTCTTAATATTATACCATAAACTCCAAGCACAAAAAGTAGCATTTCCTTGCTTTCCTCCTTGCCAGTCAAATCTTTCTCTTGCCCTCAGCTATTTTTCAAGTTTCATATCATCTTCAAGTTTCATATTGTATTCAAGTTTCTCTGAAACTTCACAGGGTGGTTCAATTTTCGTATATTTGTTCTGGGCCTATTTCTTTCTATTATTTATTTCTATCATCTTGAAATTTGAATTGGCTAGAGAGTACTTCAGTTTCTTTAAGTACCAATCACTATTCTTCTATATTAGAAATATTTGCATAGCTGGTATTGTGTAATCTGAAGACTTTGCAAGATGTGTGAGGATTCTCTTTTAGTCTCATGCTGTGAATCTTTCCTTGTTTCCCCAAGTTACACTTTCTACCTGTATCATTTAGGATGGTCAAGCTTAGGCTGGGTGGATAATTTCAAAATCACAATGTCTTAATGACAAGTTAAATCTCTCACTATTACATGTCACTTGTGATTCTGCTCTGGCTGAGCTTCATGTCATCATTATTCCATATCCCAGGCTGATGGACCTGCCTCTATTTATAACATTGCCTGTCTCAGGAGAAAAGAGACATGTTATTCTTACAGTTTCTGTTCTAAAGTGACACATGACATACTTTTACCAGTTTTCTTTAGCCAAGATAGTCATACACACAGCCACTGCTAATTTGAACAGAACAGAGCTGCATAATGCCCTGGCAGGAAGGATCACTAGTCAAAAAATCTACCACAATCCATCTTCCCAATCACCAAATACTGAGTGCAGCACCACTAGACTGACAGGTCCTTTTTTTTTTCCTTTTAGTACTTGTACTTTAATGATATTGATCTATTGTCACTTGACTTTTGTAGCATCCAGTGATGTCAGCTGTCTTTCTTTGTCCCTTTTTGGCCTTTTCTCTGGCTATTCTTAAAATTTTACATTTTTTTCTTTCATTTTCATTTTCAGCAATTTGATTCTGATATGCTTTGGTGTGTTTTTCACAGTTTCTTCTAGTTTGAGCACAATGAATTTTTTCAATCTACATTTCTAATTTCTACCACATTTGGAAAATTTTAGGTCATTATTTTTTTAAATATATATCTGTCCCTCCTCTTCCTTTATTTAACCTCCAATATAGATTGCCTGGGAGTTTCCCAAGACTACTGGTGCTCTATTCTTTTTCCCCAACCCCAATCTCTATTTCATTTTGGAAATTTTTTATTGCTAATTTCAAGGTCACTGATTTATTTCTGCAAAGTCTAATCTGATATTAGTCCAAATTGGTGTATTTTTCATTCTATGTATTTTCTTTTTAATTTCTAGAAGTTTCATTTGAGTCTGTTTATATCTTCTAAGATCATGGCATCCAGTCCCATCACTTCATGGCAAATAGATGTGGAAACAATGGAAACTTTATTTTCTTGGGCTCCAAAATCACTGCAGATGGGACTTCAAGCCATGAAATTAAAAGACACTTGCTCCTTGGAAGAAAAGCTATGACCAACCTAGACAACATATTAAAAAGCAGAGACATTACTTTTCCAACAAAGGTCTGACTAGTCAAAGCTGTGGTTTTTCTAGTAGTCATGTATGGATGTGAGAGTTGAACTATAAAGAAAGCTGAGCACTGAAGAATTGATGCTTTTGAACTGTGGGGTTGGAGAAGTCTCTTGAAAGTCCCTTGGACTGCAAGGAGATCAAACCAGTCAATCATAAAGGAAACCAGTCTGGATATTCATTGGAAGGATTGATGCTGAGGCTGAAACTCCAATACTTTAGCCACCTGGTGTGAAGAACTGAGTCATTGGAAAAGACCCTGATGCTGGGAAAGATAGAAGACAGGAGAAGGAGAAAGGGACGACAGAGGATGAGATGGTTGGATGGCATCACCAACTCAGTGAACATGAGTTTGAGCAAGCTCTAGGTGTCGGTGATGAACAGGGAAGTCTGGTGTGCTGCAGTCCATGGGGTTGCAAAGAGTTGGACACAACTGAGCAACTGAATTGAACTGAACTGATATCTTCTACATCTCTCAACCTCAATCTGTGAATATGGAGTATATTTATAATAGTTATTTTTAACATCCTTGTCTGCTAATTTGATCATCCCTGTTATTCCTGAGTCTGAATAACTGATTTTATAGTTATCAGTCATAATTTCCTAATCTTTGTATGCCTTCCAATTGTCTTTTGTATGCAGGACACTGTGAATTTTATGTTGTTATGTGGAGGATTTTGTTGTATTCCTTTATATAGTGTTGACCTCTTTTCTGGAATGCAGTTAGATTACCTGGTATTATTTTGTTTCTGTATAGGATTGCTTTGAAGCTTTGTTAGGTTAGGTCATTATTCTAGACATAATTCCTACATCTAAGATAATTTTCTTCTAAGTATTGTGTGCGCGCCCGCCTCGCCGATAAGGAGAACGCCACAGACAGGATTCTTCTGACACGCAGTTTATTGTTACAGCTCTTTTAGGAAGTGGCGAGGGCCCCGATGCAGGGAAAGCGGTTGCTTATATAGCCCAGAGGGAAGACTTGTCAACCTCTGATTGGCTCATGACAGAATACTGCCAGAATACCTGATTAGCATATCCGTTTGACGCCAAGAGACACATCTTGCGCATGCGTCTTTTTAGCCTACATGTTTGCGAAGAACCAGGAAGCAGGAAACCGGCACCATCTTGTAATGGCGGCTGCGGCTCCCGACAGTATTGTATCCAATGCATCGTATATTATGAAATCTCGTTTATTCTGATTGACACAAACAGAAACTATTCTCAGTCCATGGTTAGCTTCAGGAATTGTTAGCCTGATTTTTTTTTCCAGTGGTTCTTTCTCTAGATTTGGATAGTTTCTTCTCCTTCTTATGGAGAAGGAAATGGCAATCCACTCCAGCGCTATTGCCTGGAAAATCCCATGGACAGAGGAGCCTGGTAGGATATAGTCCATGGGGTCGCAAAGAGTCAGACACGACTGAGCGACTTCACTCACTTCACTCATTCTCCTGCATGAGCATACTGGTACTCTGCCAAAGATTCAAGGAGATATCTCTGCAGATCTTCCAAGCTCTGTCTTTGTGAACTCCCTTTGTGCCAATATTTTGGCCTCTCTAAATTCCAATCAGTGTCTCTAAAACTCGGTGAATTCCATGGCATTAATCTGCTTCCTCTGTCCCTGTATAGCAGAGGGTATACATGCTCTATGAAGTAAACTGGGCCAATTATACAGCTTGCCTTATGTGAAAGAAAGTGAAAGTGTTAGTCACTCAGTGTCTGATTTTTGAGACCCCAGGGACTGTAGTCCACCAGGTTCCTCTGTCCATGGAATTCTCCAGGCAAGAATACTGGAATGGGTAGCCATTCCCTTCTCCAAGGGATCTTTCCAACCCAGGGATCAAACCCAGTCTCCTGCATTGCAGGCGGATTCTTTACGGTCTGAGTCCCCTGGAAACCCACAGCTAACCTTATAATCAGGGATAATAATCAGGTGCAGTGTGTCATGTAATATCTGATATCAACTGCTTTATATATGTCTGGTTTCTTAGTTGATTAACATAAGAAAGTAAATCTGGTACTTTTACTCCCTCATGGTCATATCCAGAATTTTCTTACTTTTCATTTAGTAAGAGAATGACATTACACAGGATGTACCATTGTGCTTGTGGTTGCTGTGTTTTGTTTGAGAATGCTGATGAGGGTTAGGGGCTTTAAGTATTAGCCCCACCATGTGGGGCTCACATATGTGAAACATAGTTCATACATGCTGTCTATCATGAATAATGAACTGATACATATTAGTTAGGGCAATATTTTCAGTCTCAAAAAATGATGTCATGTTTGCTTGAGATGTTAATATGAATATTCCCATGTGCAGAAGTCAATCCAACATTGTGGGTTTTGAATACCATTCAAATATTAGGGGGAAGAAAAGACATGTAAGGACAGGGAGTTTATACATATCAAGCAAAACTTGATTTTTTAAAATAAGATATAACACAAAGGCATGTAAACACTTTGGCCATATTTTCATAACTGTCCCTAGGTGAATTTAAAAATGCGCTGTTTATTTTTCACAACCAAAACTTGCATAATTTTATCATAAAACTTCCTTGGAAAAAACTTTCCCCCAAATTGCTGGCTCTATGAAACATTTGAAATGCTCATTTACAAATGCCAGCTATTTCCCTACATACCAGTGGGTCTCAGAGAATATAAGCCTATGCGTATGCCAAACACCCCACATATGTATCAGTTTTCATGCAAACCAAACAAAAATAAAGAAAGCAAAGGGGAAGTAGATTTGGTATGTGTCAGGATCCATTGCCAGGATCCATTGTCAGGATCCATGTCCTATCTTTTTTTATCACCAGATATGAACTTTTTAATGGGTTTTACTTTAAAACCCATTTTATAGTGAATGGGTTATACTTTGATAGACTCTGGGCTTTTCTTGGTAAAATACATCCTTTAAAACATACAACCAAAAATGTCTCTTGCTCACAACAACCAAAACATGCTTTTATCAATTACATAAAATAGAGTCAAAACGTTAGTATTTGCTTATATATTCCTCAATAGATATTAAAGAAAGATATCACAACAGCAAAATGTTTGAACCACATGGACCTTGATTAAAATTCACTTTTTCTTCTGATGAACTACGCAGATTTCAATAGAACCTTCACCTCCAGCATATGGCTAAAGCAATCATAGTATTTGAAGGTTCTGGCATGTTTTAGTTTTATTCTTGATTTTTTTTATTACTATCCAGAAAGAATAGTACACCAGATTCAAATATATGAATATACTACTTTAAATTATCTGTCTTTGAAATATTAACTGCTTTTTATAGTTTTGAGATTATAGGCATTTATATAGCTACTTTGATATATTTACAATCTTTTAAAACTTCTCTTTCAAATATCTCTGTCATTCTGTATCTAAAATATTACAGTATTTTCTTTCTCACAGCATAAAGATACTTTCAATTGAGTTTATATATTTTTAAATTAAATAAATTTGTTTATGTCAAAAGAAAAAATGCATATAAAACTTATTTTATCTGGCATTAATATCTCCTTTGCCATTACATGCTGTTACATAATGTCATAATGGTTGGGTTATTTTCATAACTGATGTTATATGCCCTAGCTAAAGGCCATAAGGGTTCTGTTATGGCTCCAAAGATATTCCTGCTACCTATTTTTCTAGTCTATTAGGCATTGTAATTATGAAATTAGATGTTCTTTAAAGACTATCTTAGGCACCTCATAGATCAAAATGGTTCCTCTGAAGCAGTTACCAGATCTGTTGCACAATTACATAATTAAGTCTGTGTAGTAAAAACCTTAACAAAACTCTTTTAAAAACTAAGCAATGTGCACTGGAGCAACAGATAACCTTGACTGCAAACTGAAACTAGAGAGAAAGTGGTAATATATTCAATGTAAAGGTCTCTCAATACTAATTTTTATATTGAGATTTCATCTCTCAAAAGAAATCTCAGGGGAGTTGGGTCTGGCCTCTCAGTTGTCCAGAACATTGGTTGATGGCTTCATTAGTGACATTTCAAGAGAATTTCTTCTGCATAAACTTGTCCATCCATCTTCCCCAGAAATATTCATAAATTCACTATAATTTGGGGCTACCAAAAAGATAAACAGTGACTAAAACACTGAATGAAATGAATGTTATTCATATTAGGAGCCTGGTAGGCTGTAGTCCGTGGGGTCTCAAAGAGTCGGACATGACTGAGCAACTTCACTTTCACTTTTCACTTTCATGCACTGGAGAAGGAAATGGTAACCCACTCCAGTGTTCTTGCCTGGAGAACCCCAGAGATGGGGGAGCCTGGTGGGCTGCTGTCTATGGGGTCGCACAGAGTTGGACACGACTGAAGCGACTTAGCAGCAGCAGCATATTATCACAGTATATTTTAAGTCAATTGAATTCTGCTGTAGCCAATGTAGCTCTAGGATATAATCTTAAATAGCAATTACATATACACATTTGCAAAGTAGAAATAAAGCAAATTAAATAACATAATAAAATTTGGAGCTAGTGCTTACCCCAAAACTCACAAATATAATACTTTAAAAAAAAAAAAACATTATTGGCACAGAAATACATAGACATTATATTACTAAATTACCCAAATTTGAAATCAGTATATCAACACTGCCTTCCGATATTGCCTGCCCCTCATTCTATAAGAGCCAGAAACAAAGATCCTTCTAATCTCTAGGGGAACAGATATTCAAGGCCAAATAGTCATTTAACACTTGATCCTTTCAAAACATCCTATCTTTTAGACTCCACAAATCCTCAAATGACTGTAACCCTTGACTTGCGTACTGTATCCAGCTGATTCTTAATGACCATTTTACCAGGTCTCTTTTAATTCTCCCTACCACCGACCCCATGTGAATTTTATGTCCTATTCATTTCTTATTCTCATCAGTTAGTTTGGAATATTGTCTCCTAGTACTGCATTTTCACTTTGACAAAAACTATCAGTGACAACTCCCAAGTTGACTTGTTGCTAATTTTTAAAGAAGGAATATATCCAACCAAAGTGCTTGTGTTTCCTCTGTGTTAATTCACTGTGTTGGTTTTCTGCTGTTACACAACAAACCACTCTAAAGGTTAGAGGCTTAAAACAATGATTTATTATTATCCCTCACAGTTCTGTGCGTTGACTGGGTTCATCTGGGTTGTAATCACTTCTGATCATTCATATGATCATTCATGTGGTTAGACAGTAGCTGGGACCAGAGTTATCTGAAGATCTGACTGGACTTTAATGTTCAACGTGACTTCTATACTCACATTTCTGGGCTTTCAGCAGTAAGATTTGAAAACTAGGAGCGGGACATGTCTTTCCACGTGACCTCCCCCCATTGCTGGCTGCTGTTCCTCGCAGCCTGGCCGTTTCAGAGTGATAGCTGGTTTTTCATCCGAGAGCATTTTCCTTCTAAGAGACCACCAAGTGTAAACCACCAGTCTTCTTTTGACCCAGCCTCAGAAGGTATGCAACGCAATAACACTTCTGCGGCATTCCTTGGGTTACTCAGGGAGAGACTACCAAAGGGTATAAATATTGGGAGATGTGGTTCCTTGGGGGATCACGTTTGGAAAAACGGAGGTTCACACTCATCTGTTACCTCCCATGGCACATATTTGACAAAGCAGGATAAACAATCTAGGGAATAAGATCAAGCAAGGTATAGGCAGTAAAAACATCCCTGAAGTCACCATGGTAATTACAAAAATTGGTATTGTCTCTGACGCGCTCCTACTTTGTATAAGCCTACAGCTTCTCCCAGCCCTATTGTTGTTGTTGTGTGTGTGTTAGTCGCTCAGTCGGGTCCAGCTCCTTGCAACACCATGGACTGTAGCCCATAAAGCTCCTCTATCCATGGAATTCTTCAGGCAAGAATACTTGAGTGAGTTGCTGTCACACGAGTGTATGTTCCCCGGTTCTTTGTCTCGCCACAACAAAGATTTGGAGCAACGGATATTAGAGCCCTCGGCGCATCACAGCTTTCAGGTCTTGGACAAACCGTGTTACAGCTCTATTTTATTTAGAAGATAGCAGGAAAATGGGAGAGAGAGAGAGAAAGAGTGCACACACGCAGGAGAGAAAGAGAGAGAAAGAGAGAGAAAGAGAGAAAGACAGAAAGAGAGAAAGAGAGAGAGAGAGAGAGAGAGCGCACGCGCGCGCACGCGCGCGCGGCTCTTCCTTTTATGTTTTCTTCCACCTGGGCCCGCCCTATGCAAATTGGGCTTAGCCAGGAGTGCTGTTTGTTCTACCTGAAGTCTTCACTCTGGTCCTCGGACCTTCCTTTGTTCTATTTTCCAGGGCTTTTCCCTTCCTTGTCTTTTAGCCACCGCCATTTTGGACTCCGTTTCCCTATTCTACCTACCTAACAGCTGCCATTCTCTTCTCCAGGGGATCTTGACTCGGGTGACCGAACCCAGGTCTCCCACATTGCAGCTGGATTCTTTACCATCTGCACCACCAGGGAAGTCCTCCTCTTGTTGTTGGAGCAAATCTATTTAGGCTCTCACTCACTCCATAGTACTCAAATAAATTTCAGAGTTCAAACTGCCTTAAAAATAATCATGCCATGACAACTATTTAAATCCTTTGGTGATCAAAGAACGAGAGACCAATGTTTCTATCAAATTATGTTGTATACACACAGATGTGCACACACAAATATGCTATCTGCTGGCAGGGGTACAGTGAAATGGTCACATTCACACCCTGCTGATGGAAACTTAAATTGCTACAAACCCTTTGGAAAGAAATTTACAGTATGTTCATCCTGCTTGACCCAGTCATACTACCTTTTGGAACTGAGATAATACAGAAAACACATTGAACTACAGAGAAGTCTTTTCACACAAAGATGTTTATCTCAAGATTATTTTGTGGATGAAGGAACTAAGATTTAAAGAAGCTGAATTACTTCCTCGAGTTTGCAAAAACAGAGGCATAAAGGCTTCCCAGGTGGCTCAGTACTAAGGAATCCATCTGTCCATGCAGGAGACGCAGGATGCGTGGGTTCAATCCCTGCTTGGGTTGGGAAGATTCCCTGCAGGTGGAAATGGCAACCCACTCCAGTGTTCTTGCCTAGAGAATCCCATGGACAGAGGAGACTTGTAGGCTATAGTTGTTCATAGCGTCACAGAGTAACATGCCTGAGCACACGTGCACCTTCAGGCAAGAATTTGAACCCACAAACCCTGTCTTCACAGTCCTGCCTTCATGACCACCTTGCTATCATTTCTGATGAACACCTTTAGGTTAAAAAAAAAATTCACACATATTCACACACACTGTTTTAGAGAGAATACAAATGCAACTAGTTTACAAAATAAAATATGCAGGAACAGCAAGATGGGGAGGATATAAACTAAAATACTGATAACAGCTGCCTTTAAGTGGTGATATTCTGGGTTGTTTTCCCTTTTCCTTTATATGTTTTTAAGAAGTTCTCGAATAAAAAAGAAGTTTTTTAGGCCCATAGGGGAAAGGAAGATTTGTGTTGTTGTTTTTTTTTTAAATCCTGAGTTGCTATTCCTTTCTGTACAGATAAGGAGCCCAGCTCTGTGCATATTTATCACAAATAACCTGAGGATGTAGAATTTTAACACAAGCTAGGAAAGTTGGAATTAAGAAAAGAACCTGGGGAGATCCTTAAAATTTAGAAAGACAAATGCTACCTTTCACTTGATAAGTGATAAGTGATCATCCTTTCACATGATAAGCAGGAAGGCTCAAGGGGCTTGGTCAATGGCCAAAGTACTGGGATCATAGAGTTCCTGGAGTTCTGCAGAGGCAGATTTACCTGGAAAGAACCAAGACAGCAGAAGCTTTCCTGATATTAGTTGCAGGTTATAGATGAGCTATGCAACCGGGCCTAGGTTTTTTGTTAATTATGACTGATTAACTCTTGTACAAAACTACATATAGATTCAACAATATAAAGATTCCTTAAAATACTCATTTTCATGCTTTTATTAAAAATTAATTTTGTAAACAATAATATACTGAATGGAAAGCTGGCATACCCTTATTTTCTCACTGAGTACATCTGGCTTTTTCAGTCTCCAAGAAACCAGTTGTGGTGGTTTATCTGGACAACTGACAATATAACATAAGTAGATCTGTGGACTTCCCTGTGGCTCAAAATGACAAAGAATCTGCCTGCAATTCAGGAGACCAGGGTTCAATCCCTAGGTCAGGAAGGGAATGGCAATCCACTCCAGTATTCTTGTCAGGAGAACTCCATGGACAGTGAAGCCTGGTGGGCTACAGTTTGTGGGGTCGCAAAGAGTCAGACAGGACTGAGTAACTAACACACACAGATCTGTGGGTATTAGCCTTACAAACTCATATGTCTATTGACAAAAATATCACAGAATTGTAAGTAATGCAAAGATTCAAGAGGCTCATTTCACTATCCACTCCTGTGTTCACACCTCCTTCTTTGGTGACTCCAAGGGAGAGCAAAAAGGGGAAATGGTAACTTGAAAACCAATAGGCAGGAGCTCATTCTGGTTATTAGATTTCCCTTCTTCTCTATCATTATTTTTTTTGGAGGGTAATTGCTTCACAACATTGTGTTAGTTTCTGCTGTACAACAAAGTGAATCAACTCCAAGTATACATACATCGCCTTCCTCTCGTGCCTCCCGCCCACCCTGGCATCAGTCCTCTAGAGGACCGAGCTGAGCTCCCTGTGCTAGACAGCAGCTTCCCACCAGCTATCTAGTTTACACATGGTAGGCTTAACGCTCAACATTCTGAAAACGAAGATCATGGCATCTGGTCCCACCACTTCATGGGAAATAGATGGAGAAACAGTGGAAACAGTGTCAGACTTTATTTTGGGGGGTTCCAAAATAACTGCAGATGGTGATTGCAGTCATGAAATTAAAAGATGCTTACTCCTTGGAAGAAAAGTTATGACCAACCTAGATAGCATAGTCAAAAGCAGAGACATTACTTTGCCAACAAAGGTCCATCTAGTCAAGGCTATGGTTTTTCCTGTGGTCATGTATGGATGTGAGAGTTGGATTATAAAGAAAGCTGAGCACTGAAGAACTGATGCTTTTGAACTGTGGTGATGGAGAAGACTCTTGAGAGTCCCTTGGACTGCAAGGAGATCCAACCAGTCCATCCTAAAGGAGATCAGTCCTGGGTGTTCATTGGAAGGACTGATGCTAAAGCTGAAACTCCAGTACTTTGGCCACCTCATGCGAAGAGTTGACTCATTGGAAAAGACCCTGATGCTGGGAGGGATTGGGAGCAGGAGGAGAAGGGGACAACAGAGGATGAGATGGCTGGATGGCATCACCAACTCAATGGACATGAGTTTGAGTGAACTCTGGGACTTGGTGATGGACAAGGAGGCCGGGCATGATGCAGTTAACGGGGTCGCAAAGAGTCGGACACGACTGAGCGACTGAACTGAACTGAACTGAGTGTGTATATGCCAATGGTACTCTCCCAATTCATCTCACCCTCCCATCTTCCCCTGTGTCTACAGGTCCATTCTCTATGTCTTTTTCTCTATTCCTGCCCTACAAATAGGTTCATCTGCACCATTTTTCTGGATTCCATATGTATGTGTTAATACAGAGGTTGCCTATAGGAGTTTCCCAGGCTTGTTGTCCCTCTAGTATCTCTGGGGTTGTTGCCAAAACCAAATTAACACTGAGCAATTTGAATTTTAGAGATGAAAGGAAGATTGGACACCAATAAAATCTGTCTCATAAAAACACGGTTGCTTTTCTGAGCTGAGGAAGTTTAATTATTGTTGCTTTTCTCAGAGTTTGCAGCCTGATTGTGATTATCCTTAGTAAATTAGAGCAAATATCTTCCTTTCCTGGAAAATGAGTCCTTTCCCTCTTCTCTTATTCATCATCCACTTCAGCCCTTCTCCCCCTCTCCAGCAAGTTCTCCCCTCCCATCAGAGTCAAATTTGATGCTAAAGCTGAAACTCCAGTACTTTGGCCACCTCATGCGAAGAGTTGACTCATTGGAAAAGACCCTGATGCTGGGAGGGATTGGGAGCAGGAGGAGAAGGGGACAACAGAGGATGAGATGGCTGGATGGCATCACCAACTCAATGGACATGAGTTTGAGTGAACTCTGGGACTTGGTGATGGACAAGGAGGCCGGGCATGATGCAGTTAACGGGGTCGCAAAGAGTCGGACACGACTGAGCGACTGAACTGAACTGAACTGAGTGTGTATATGCCAATGGTACTCTCCCAATTCATCTCACCCTCCCATCTTCCCCTGTGTCTACAGGTCCATTCTCTATGTCTTTTTCTCTATTCCTGCCCTACAAATAGGTTCATCTGCACCATTTTTCTGGATTCCATATGTATGTGTTAATACAGAGGTTGCCTATAGGAGTTTCCCAGGCTTGTTGTCCCTCTAGTATCTCTGGGGTTGTTGCCAAAACCAAATTAACACTGAGCAATTTGAATTTTAGAGATGAAAGGAAGATTGGACACCAATAAAATCTGTCTCATAAAAACACGGTTGCTTTTCTGAGCTGAGGAAGTTTAATTATTGTTGCTTTTCTCAGAGTTTGCAGCCTGATTGTGATTATCCTTAGTAAATTAGAGCAAATATCTTCCTTTCCTGGAAAATGAGTCCTTTCCCTCTTCTCTTATTCATCATCCACTTCAGCCCTTCTCCCCCTCTCCAGCAAGTTCTCCCCTCCCATCAGAGTCAAATTCAATTAATTCTTGACACTACTATGGGCCTTTTTCATCATTCCGCCCCACAACATATCACTCCTTTCATAAACTCTAATGCATATCAATAACCATATCTTAATCTTTTTTCTTATAGAAAGATTATCTCTTATCTATGGTAGTGTTGCCAAATAAAATAACAGATACCCTGCAAGGGGTTGAGTTGTGTCCTCCAAAAAGATATGTTGAAATCCTAATCTCTGGTGCTTTTTAATGTGACTTTATTTTTAAATAGGGTCTTTGCAGATGTAATCAAGTTAAAAATGAAGTCATTAAGTGGGCCCTCATCCAGTAGGCTCAGTGTCCTTAGAAGGAGAGGAAAAGACATATACAGGGAGAATAACTCTAAGACGAGGCAGAAAATGAAGCAATGTATATGCAAACCAAGGATTTGGGGTTATTACCTGAAGCTACAAGAGAGAGGCCTGGAATCAACTCCCCCACAGAAAGAATGAACCCTGCTGATGCTCTGAATTCAGACTTCCACCTCCAGAACTGCAAGAAAATCAATTTCTGTAATATTAAGCCGCCAGTTCTGCAACCCTTTGTTATGGCAGCCCTGTGAACTTGTACACCATCCACCTAAAACTCTTTCTTTCCCTGTATCACCAGATTGTCTATCTCTAAGTCCACGCTTATATCCTTAATTTGTTTCTTAGAAAAATTTTTAAAGTAGAAACTGTATCTTGATCTTTTTTACTTATAGAGAGATTATCTCTTATCTATAGTAAGGTGGCCAAATAAAATACAAGATACCCAGTTAACTGGGCATCCTGTATTTTTATTTGCTAAATTGGGCAACCTTAATTTATGTTTGAGAAATGAAGATGAAAAATAAATACTTAAGAAGTAAATGGTTGAATCCCTAGTTATCAATTTTATGAAAAGTTCTTTCTTAATGTCTATAACAGTCAATCTTCAACAGGTACACCGAGAAACTTAGCCCTACCTTCTATTAAATTTTGGTGGCCCACACCTGGAATATTGATTAAGATGTTATAAGGATACATCAGAAATAGAGAAGATCAAAAAAGAATAGTTACATTGGTCAGAAATATAAAGGCAGGTGTTATTGTGAAGATAGGAACTAAAGAGTTTCAGACTCTGCTACATGAAAAGGTTGAGTTGAAAGATCCATGATCAAGATCTAGAATCATAACAGATATTAGTGAAATGATTAGCTTGCCAAACTTATAAAGACTAGGCTGAAAATGAAACTAATATTAAATGATTACTTTTCTGTCATGCCTTTTACATACGTTAATTCCTTTCACGTATGTTAGCACATAGGTATTAATAGCTCTGAGATAACAGAACAAAGGTTTGGAGGTCAGAGTTGGGATTCATACCCAAGATCCAAGACCCACACTCTTTCACACTCACGGACTGCTTCTCTAAATTTCTGTTCCCTGAGCAATACAAATGAGAAACAATAAAGGAAGCACATATTTACTAAGTGTATAATACATCTTAAAAATCCACTGATGCAGAGTGCAGCCGGGCAGCAAACATAAACTGATGCAAAATTTATGGATCAATTTATGAGCAAGAAAGCCATTAGGGCCAGATAATTCACATAGAACTTACTTTTAAAATTGACATCAGAAACTACTAGAACTTCTAGAACACCTGGCTAAATTGACATGGGGTCTATTTTAGGATGATCTTCTCCATGTTCTTGTGCAAATGATAAACTTAATACAAAGTCCATTTACTTTATTATCATTTAGCATTTTCTGGAGCTACAAAAACTGAATCATGTATTATAAAGAGCACTGTATTATCATCATAGACTCTCAGGATGCCTCATTCTATTACTTACTAGCTATGTAACAACAGAATTAAGTCACAAGCGATCTGGGCTCAGTTTCTCGCCTCTGAAAATGATGGACTGCTTTTTAATTCCTATCTAATGAACATTTAAGAACAAACTATGTGCTGCTTTTATTTCATAATTATACCAATATTTTTAACTATCAGTTCCCCCACATCTTAAATAAAGCTCTTCTTTATATCTTTGTACTTCATTCTTTTATACTATACACTGCTCTCCTACTCCATATCAGGCACTGTGCTATACGTGATAAACAAGAGAGACAAGGTTCTTACTTTTATTAAGATCAAAAATTAAGATTAAGAACAAAAAGGAATAATTAGAATGGTCAGAACTAGGCAGATGTCATTGTCAAGAGACCCTAAAATAATAAATAAATAATTACAATCTTAATAAATGTTTTGAAGGACAATTATAGAGTCCTGAGAAACTCTTTAACACTTTAACTTGATATAAGTCTCTAGCGTGAGGGAAAACTTCCCTGAGGAAATTAACATGTAAATTTACACTTGAATGGTGATGAGAATTTGGCAGATAAAGAGGTTGAGAGAGAGCATTCCTGATAGATCATCAAGTGTGAAGGCTCTGATTCAGGAAGGAGTTTGGTACTAAGAGGAAACAAAAGAAGGTCAACACAATGAAGAATAATCCTGGTGGATTCAACAGCTGAGCTGTGACTGAACAGTCACAAAGGGATAGCTTTGAACACGGAACGCAGAGTTTAAAAGTAGAGAATGGACAGAGTTTACATGCTTATCAAAATCTGCTGTCTTTGAGGGTGCATTGGAGTTATCCAGACAGAGGAAGGTAAGGGGGCATTCTAGACAGGGATGAAACCAAGCAATGCCATGAAGTTTAGTTGAGATAAAGGTAAGCTATTGTGAATCCAAAAAGACACTGTTGCCTCAAAGGATACACTCAACAGAGTGAAAGGCAACCCATGAATGAAAGAATATATTTGTAAATCATACATCTGATGAGGGGTTAATATCCAGCATATATAAAGAACTCTTAACAATTCAACAACAAAAAAACATAGAAGTCTATTAAAACTGGGCACAGGACTTGAACAGACAATTCTCCCAAGAAAAGAGAAAACACTCTGTGAGTCAAACTAGTCGAGAATTGAGCTGCTTTGAGGACTTCTTGTTGCTGTTTTTATTCCCACTACATGACAGGCTTCAAATACCTTTAGGGCAGGGGCTGATTAGTAAGAGGGTTTTCCTCGATGTTTGCTCTGCCTGCAGCTTCAGGTCATTTATTTGCACTTGCACCTCAGAAAGGGTCTCTTTTGTATCTTGTACCCCTCTCCCAGCAGTAAGCCTCTAGTACCTGTTACTCAGTGCCTGCTAGCCAGGTGGCGGAGACCAGGGAAGATTCTCTGTTGTCCTGGCTCAGCTTTGGTCATTGGCAGATGTTATGTCACTGGATCCCAGAGGTGGACACTTCTTACCATTCCTGCTCCTCCACCAGCAGCAGGACATTTCTCATGGTCAAGCCCAGGGCATCTTTTTTGTTCCCACCAAGGGATAGAATATTTTGCTCTTATTCCTTTTTCAAAGCTGCATTGGGTTTTTTAACTGTGGCCTGAAGGCAATAGAGTTTGGTACCCTTATCACAGAAGCTGGAGCCTTTGATCGGTAGGCAAAATAGGAAACAAGGATGTTACATCTTCCTCTCCTGAGGGCCTTCACTGCAGGAAAGGCTTGCTTATCAGTCTTTCTCATGAGGACCCCATGGAGAACAGAATGCAAGGGTTTCTGAGCAATCCTTCTGTCTGCGGTTCTCCCAGCATCCATACTTCATGCTGGCCAACACCCAGCGTTTAGAATTTATTAAACTTTGTAGCTGAAGCTTCCTTACACCATTGCATGAAATCCGATATGTGCTACAATGAATCAAGCACTTCTTGTACTCCATTCTCTTCTGAAGCACCGGTCTTTCCTTATAGATTGTTGGCCCCGAGACCTAAGCTCTCGGAGAGTTCAAGAAAAGCTGTGAATTTGCCAGTTATCTGCCTTTTTGTTTTTGTTGTGTAAGAGTAAGAAGGGTCTCTTTTCAGCTTTCTGCATCCCAAATGGAAGACAGAAGTTTCCCCATCACTTTTAGTTATTACTGAATTTCTCTCCTTTTAATAGCAAAACCTAACAAAGAAATTGTCTATACTCACTTTCTTCCAGCTATCTCATCCCATTTTTATATTTTTCCCTTACCACACTCAAAAATGTATTACCTATAAAATTACAAGTGACCTACAAGTTATGAATCCCAGAGTCAATACTTAGTCCTCATCCTACACAGCATGTCAGTAGTTCTTGACACAGCGGACCTCTCCCATCCCCTGAGATATTTTCTTATCATCTTCCAGGGTGTCACATTCTCTGGATTCTTCTCTTCCTTTAGTGGCTACCCCGTCTCAGTTTCTTCCCTGAGAAGATTCCTTACTTTTCAATCTTTAAGGGATATAGTATCCCCAGAATCCCTCTGGGGACTTCTCTCCTCTATCTACATTCATGCCTTCTAACTCATCTAGTCTCAAGGTTTTACATACCATTTATAAACTGATGACCCCAGATTTTTATCTCCAGAATTCAGTTCAGTTCAGTGGCTCAGTCATGTCCGACTCTTTAAGAATCCATGGACTGCAGCACACCAGGCCTCCCTGTCCATCACCAACTCCTGGAGTTTACTCAAACTCATGCCCATTGAGTCAGTGATGACATCCAACTATCTCATCCTCTGTTGTCCCCTTCTCCTCCCACCTTCAACCATTCCAGCATCAGGGTCTTTTCAAATGAGTCAGCTCTTTGCATCAGGTGGCCAAAGTATTGGAGTTTCAGCTTCTGCATCAGTTCTTCCAATGAATATATATTCAGGACTCATTTCCTTTAGGATGAACTAGTTGGATCTCCTTGCAGTCCAAGAGACTCTCAAGAATCTTCTCCAACACCACAGTTCAAAAGCATCAATTCTTCAGTGCTCAGCCTTCTTTATAGTTCCAAATCTCACATCCATACATGACTACTGGGAAAACCAAAGCTTTGACTAGATGGATCTTTGTTGGCAAAGTAATGTCTCTGCTTTTTAATATGCTGTCTAGATTGGTCCAGAATTACATATCTGTAATTCTCCTCTGAACACCAGATTTATATGTACGACTTCCTACTTGATGTCTCCATAGCTTTGGAGTTCTAGTCATTTCAGAAGGAACATGCAGGACTGAACACCTAATTGTCCTGATAACACTGCTCCTCCTATAGTCCTCCCCAAAGCCGTAAGTGGCAAAATCCATACTCCTGTTTGCTTAGGCCAAAAAAACCTCTCACATCTTCCTCCTCCTCCTCAATTCATCTACTTCTTTTGCATCCTTATATCCAATAAGTCAACAAAACTTATCAGATCTACCTTCAAGATATGTGCAGAAGATGACCAATATTTGCCAGAATTATCATCTGATACAAGCCACCATAATTTCTGTCTTATTGCAGATGCCTCTAAAGCTGACTTCCCTGCTTAACTATTCTGAAGACAGTTTCTGGTTGGCATAAACTAAGATCTCATTTGCAAGCTCTGAATCCTACAATGTCTTTCCAGTTCACTCAGAGTAAAAGCCGAGGTCCTTACCCTGACCAGGAGGGCGGCACCATCTGACCCCATAGCACAGCTCTGGCTTCACCTTCTCTTACCTTCCTGAGGCTTCTCCTGGTTTTAGCCTCGCTGCCATTTGTTCCTCTGATAAGTCAGGTAAGCCTTTTGTTGCTTCAGGGCCCTTGCAACTTCTCTGCTCTTTCTTGAGATGTTTTTCTACCAGAAAATCTACATATTTTATTCCCAAACCTCCTTCAGGTCCTGTTTTACTCAAATACCATCTCCTCAGAGGCCTCACCTGGCCACTAATCTAACATTTCCGCCTCCCTTCCAACTAGGTCTTACCATCATTTCTTCCTTATTTTTCTTCTTAGAACTTACAGCCATCTAACAAGGTCCATGTCAAGTTATATATGCTTTTTGCTTCCATTTATCCCACAAGAATATAAAGGTATGGAACATTGCATGCATTGTTTACTGCCTATCAACCAGGAAAAACATTCATAGCGCATAGTAGGGGCTCAGCAAATATCCATTGACTTGGTGAAATGTGTCACAGTCTAAACTTTATTTAATGGCTGGGAACTTCACTCTACTCTAGCCTTTGTGTTAGAGCCACTTTTCTCTGCCCCACCCCCACCCCCCTCCACTTTAAAACCATGAAATGGTGCTGCCATCCTCCTTATTGCCTTGGGACATTTGAAGAAAAGAAGTTTAATCTGCTCCTTGCACTGGCAGCTCCTGCACTCAGATTTACTGATCTCAGAGGGTACCCACTGTTTATTTACTTTGGAATTATTTTATTATCAGCTTTATATGGTTCTAAACGGTTGCCGGGATCGAAAGCTCTCAGAGGACTGTTATTACTCATCCTCAGGATGCTTCCTGACCTGACCTTGAGAAATAACTGCAGCTCCTTGCAGAAGCTGGAGATAATCAAATCTTCCTCACTTGCTCTACTTGCTATGGGCCAAAGAGATTACTACCCAGCAACCAAGAACAGGCTGCTGTTAACCATGGCACATTGCAACTCTCAAGAATCATCATGCCCAACAAGAGATACACATTAAAAAGGCCACTGGAATCAGCCACAATGGTATGTTTGAAGGTTTCCTTCATGTGTACCTCTTTTTCTCCCCACAACAAACAAAAAAAACCCAACAAAAACCCAACAAACACAATTTCTGTCTTCGTTCTTTAACTTAAAAAGGAGGAAAATTCTTTAAATTCTGGGAAGGAAATAATTCTGCAGAAAGTTTCAAAAATAGAACAAGCAGCCTGTAATCACCCCACCCAAGGCAACCAACTTCTTCAGTTTTGTGTATCACTTTCCTGCCTCTTCTATGAATAACTGATAGAAGGAAGTTCAATGTGCCTGCAACTGCCTATCTTTTTGAAAATAAATATTACAGTCATTCATTTCTCAGGTGGATAACAAAAATTTAATGGAGACAAGCTGTGAGCCAAGCATTCTCCTGGACACATGGCTTATACGACTGAGAGGGCAGCCTCTCTGTCTTCAAGGGGCTCTAAGACCAGCATTTTTCAACAGCAGCACAGTGTACCACATCTCTAAGTTCTCAAAATACAAATGATGTAAATTGTTAATGCATTATGTTTGTAGTTATTAAGAATGGTTAAAATTGTTATTGAGGTATATTACTTTTTCTCCATACTAAGTCCTCAGTATTTGGTATCTCTTTCACTCTGGCATCACATCTCAGTTTGGGTGAGCCCCATGTCCAGTGCTCAAAGGTGAAGTGAAGTGAAAGTCACTCAATCGTGTCTGACTCTTTGCGATCCCATGGACTATACAGTCCATGGAATCCTCCAGGCCAGAATACCGGCATGGGTAGCCTTTCCCTTCTCCAGGGAATCTTCCCAACCCAGGGACCAAACCCAGGTCTCCCACATTGCAGGCGGATTCTTTACCAGCTGAGCTGCAAGTGAAGCCCAAAGCTGAAGAGAAACCACACTGGCTCTGTGTACATCCTCAGTTGCTTCAGTCACATCTGACTCTTCATGACCCCATGGACTATAAACCACCAGGTTCCTCTGCCCATGGCGTTATCCCAGCAAGAATACTGGAGTGAGTTACCATTTCCTCCTCCAGGGGATCTTCCTGGCCCAGGGATTGAACCCACACCTCTTGTGCCTCCTGTGTTGGCAGGCAAATTCTTTACCATTGAGCCACCTGGGAAACCCCTAGTCATACCGGACAGGGGGAAGACTACTTCAGAGGGGAAGTGTTCATTTCATTACATCATATCAGAGGTACCTGATTTCATCACAGTTTATTACTGATGATCTTATTGTGTTTTACTTTAATAGATCCTTGGATTATTTTACCCATGGTTTTCCTCCACAATTACTGGCATCTCAAAAATTATAAAAGAGTGAAGAGCAACATTTGAATGCAAATGATGATCTTAAAGACATCTAAAAAGTTACATTCTGAATTTAATTGCCTTCAAACAAGTCACCACAAGAAACTTCATTTTCCAGTGAAACCACCACCATTTTATTTTACACTTTTATATGTTTATTTTTTATTTTAAAAATAAGCTTTGCAAGAATACTACAGATAACTTTCTTCCCTGAACTACTCAAGGATAACCTGATGACCTAATGTTCCATTACCCCTAAACACAAATCAGGATATTCTCCTTCAAAACCACAATACAGCCATCAAATGTAAATTACATTGTTACACTTACTACCATCTAATCCACAGACTCTAAAACAGTTCAGTTCAGTCATTCAGTTGTGTCCAACTCTGCGACCTCATGGACTGCAGCATGCCGGGCTACCCTGTCCATCACCAACTCCTGGAGCTTGCTCAAACTTATGTCCATTGAGTCTGAGATGCCATCCAACCATCTCATCCTCTGTCATCCCCTTCTCCTCCTTCCTTCAATCTTTCCCAGCATCAGGGTCTTTTCCAATGAGTCAGTTCTTCGCATCAGGTAGCCAAAGTATTGGAGTTTCAGCTTCAGCATCAGTCCTTCCAATAAATTTTCAGGACTGATCTCCTTTAGGATGGACTGGTTGGGTCTCCCATCTGTCCAAGGGACTCAAGAGTCTCCAACAACACCACAGTTCATACAGTAGCCTACTGCCCTCATAATGCCCTTTCTAGAAGAAAAAGATCCACGCAAATAAACAAAGCACACTGAGGTGCTCCATCTCTCTAGTCATCTTTAATTTGAGGTAGACTTTCAGTGTTTCCTTGACTTTTAAAAGTCCTGACGCTTGAAAATTATAGGACAGTTAACATGTGGAATGCCTCTTAGTTTAAGTTTATCCAAAGTTCCCTCGTGATTAGATTCAGGGTAAGAACAGTACAGAAGAGATGCTGAATTCTTCTCATTGCATCTTAACATGTGGCATGTGATGCTGCTGTGTTTTCTTATTGGGGATGTTAACTTTGACCTTTGACTCAGGCTTTGTCTGCCTATTTTCTCCATTGTTAACTTTCTGTTTTTCCCCTGTGAGAAAAAGCATGCGTGGAGAGGTCCTTTGAGGCGGTGAATATCCAATTCCTCATCAAACTTTCACCATTACTTTTACCTCCATTGACTTTTCTTGATCAGACTAATTATCACTATGCTAGTTGCCAAGTGATCATTTCCTAATGCCATCCATTAACTGGCATTCTACTGCAAAAAGAGCTTTTTCTTCTCCTCATTTATTATTCTCTTATTTATTTATCAGTATGTACTCAAACATTTCATTCAATTAGCTATAATCCACCACTATCATTTGCTTCATTTTGTTGCTCAACTTGCCCCAGCCTTGGCCAATGGAGCCCCTTCAAGATGCTTCTCATTATGTTTTGAAGTGTTGCTATCATTCTTTAAACATTTCTTTACTTTCTGATACAACAAAATGTTCCAAGATCACCTTATACTTTGCCTGCCCACACCCTGAAATCAGTCACTTCTATAGAGGGTTTGGGTTCCTTGTAGTGGAGAAAGGAATTTACAAACTATGCTCTGGGCACTGAGTTTGCTCATATGATTAGGGCATCACTGTAGTCAGGGCCTCTGTGGACAGGGCCTCAAGGACATATTCACATCTGTATTTATTTCTATCACTAATCACATGCATTGAAAAGTGAGTTCCAACAGTCAGTTCAGTTCAGCTGCTCAGTCATGTCCAGCTCTCTGCAACCCCATGGACTGCAGCATGCCAGGCCTCTCTGTCCATCACCAACACCTGAAGCTTACTCAAACTTATGTCCATTGAGTCTGAGATGCCATCCAACCATCTCATCATCTGTTGTCCCCTTCTTCTCCCGCCTTCAATCTTTCCCAGCATCAGAGTCTTTTCCAATGAGTTGGTTCTTTTTGTGCATCAGGTGGCCAAAGTTTTGGAGTTTCAGCTTCAACATCAGTCCTTCCAGTGAATATTCAGGACTGATTACCTTTAGGATGGACTGGTTGGATCTCCTTGCAGTCCAAGGGACTCTCAAGAGACTTCTCCAACACCACAGTTCAAAAGCATCAATTCTTCAGTGCTCTGCTTTCTTTATAGTCCAACTCTCACATTCATATATGACTACTGGGAAAACCATAGCTTTGACTAGATGGACCTTCATTGACAAAGTAATGTCTCTGCTTTTTAATATGTTGTCTAGGTTGGTCATAACTTTTCTTCCAAGGACCAAGTGTCTTAATTTCATGGCTGCATTCACCATCTGCAGTGATTTTGGAGCCCAAAAAATAAAGTCTGTCACTGTTTCCATAGTTTCCCCATCTATTTGCCATAAGTTATGGGACTGGATGTGATGATCTTAATTTTCTGAATGTTGAGTTTTAAGCCAACTTTTTCACTCCCCTCTTTCACTTTCATCAAGAGGGTCTTTAGTTCTTCTTCACTTTCTGCTGTAAGTGTGGTGTCATCTGCATATCTGAGGTTACTGTTATTTCTCCCAGAAATCTTGATTCCAGCTTGTGCTACATCCAGTCTAGCATTTCCCATGATGTACTCTGCATATAAGTTAAATAAGCAGAGTGACAATATACAGCCTTGATGTACTCCTTTTCCTATTTGGAACCGGTCTGTTGTTCCATGTCCTGTTATAACTATTGCTTCCTGACCTGCACACATAAATCTCAAGAGGCAGGTCAGGTGGTTTGGTAGCCCTTTAAAAGAATTCAACTCATATATTATTTAGCAAGAATCAAAAACTATTTCAAATCATGCTTCTTTTCTACCCCGCTCCTGGTTTCTTCCCTGATTAATTCCTCATAAAATCTATCAGGTAGGGCTGAGCAAGGTAGGTGCCCCCATTTGGGGGCATTTGGGAAGTTTTCCACAGTGTATTGTGATCCACATAGTCAAAGGCTTTGGCATAGTCAATAAAGCAGAAATAGATGTTTTTCTGGAACTCTCTTGCATTTTCAATGATCCAGCAGATGTCGACAATTTGATCTCTGGTTCCTCTGGCTTTTCTAAATCCGGCTTGAACATCTGGAAGTTCACGGTTCATGTACTATTGAAGCCTGGCTTGGAGAATTTTGAGCATTACTTTACTAGCATGTGAGATGAGTTCAGTTGTGTGGTAGTTTGAGGATTTTTTGGCATTGCCTTTCTTTGGGATTGGAATGAAAACTGACCTTTTCCAGTCTTGTAGCCACTGCTGTGTTTTCCAAATTTGCTGGCATATTGAGTGCAGCACTTTCACAGCACCATCTTTTAGGATTTGAAATAACTCAACTGGAATTCCATCACTTCCACTAGCTGTGTTTTTAGTGATGCTTCCTAAGGCCTACTTGACTTCGTATTCTAGGATGTCTGACTCTAGGTGAGTGATCACACCGTCATGGTTATCTAGGTCATGAAGATCTGTTTTGTGTAGGTCTTCTGTGTATTCTTGCCAACTCTTCTTAATATCTTCTGCTTTTGTTAGATCTGTGCCATTGCTGTCCTTTCTTGTGTCCCTCTTTGTGTGAAATGTTTCCTTGGTATCTCTAATTTTCTTGAAGAGATCTCTAGTCTTTCTCATTCTATTGTTTTCCTCTATTTTTTTGCATTGATCACCGAGGAAGGCTTTCTTCTCTTTCCTTGCTGTTCTTTGGAATCTGCATTCAGATGGGTATATCTTTCCTTTTCTCCTTTGCCTTCCACTTCTCTTCTTTTTTTCAGCTATTTGTAAGGCTTCCTCAGACAACCATTTTGCCTTTTTGCACTTCTTTTTCTTGAGGATGGTCTTGATCACTGCCTCCTGTACAATGTCATGAACCTCCATCCATATTTCTTCAGGCACTCTGTCTATCAAATCTAATCCCTTGAATCTATTTCTCACTTCCACTGTATAATCATAAGGGGTTTGATTTAGGTCATACCTGAATGGCCTAGTGGTTTTCTCCACTTTCTTCAGTTTAAGTCTGAATTTGGCAATAAGAAGTTCATGATCTGAGCCCAGTCAGCTCCCAGTCTTGGTTTTGCTGACTGTATAGAGCTTCTCCATCTTTGGCTGCAAAGAATATAATCAATCTGATTTCAGTGTTGGCCATCTGGTGATGTCCATGTGTAGAGTCTTCTCTTGCATTCTCTTGGCAAAACTCTGTTTGCCTTTGCCCTGCTTCATTTTGTACCCCAAGGCCAAATTTTCCTGTTACCTCAAGTATCTCTTGACTTCCTACTTTTGTATTCCAGTCCCCTATAATGAAAAGAACATCTTTTGGGGGTGTTAGTTCTAGAAGGTCTTGTAGGTCTTCATAGACCCATTCAGCTCTTCAGCATTACTGATCAGGGCATAGAATTACTGTGATATTGAATTGTTTGCCTTGGAAATGAACAGAGATCATTCTGTCTTTTTTTGAGATTGCACACAAGTACTGCATTTTGGACTCTTTTGTTGACTATGAGGGCTACTCCATTTCTTCTAAGGGATTCTTGCCCACAGTAGATATAAAGGTCATCTGTATTAATTCATTCTTTCCAGTCCATTTCAGTTCACTGATTCCTAAAATGCCGATGTTCACTCTTTCCACCTCCTGTCTGAACACTTCCAATTTGCCTTGATTCACAGACCTAACATTCCAGGTTCCTATACAATATTGCTCTTTACAGAATCGGACTTTACTTCCAATACCAGTCACACCAACAACTGGGTGTTGCTTTTGCATTGGCTCCGTCTCTTTATTCTTTCTGGAGTTATTTCTCCACTGATCTCCAGTAGCATATTGGGCACCTACCAACCTGGAAAGTTCATCTTTCAGTGTCCTATTTTTTGCCTTTTCATGGGGTTCTCAAGGCAAGAATACTGAAATGGTTTGCCATTCCCTTCTCCAGCAGACCACATTTTGTCAGAACTCTCCACCATGACCCATCCCTACATGGCATGGCTCATAGTTTCATTGAGTTAGACAAGGCTGTGGTCCATGTGATCAGATTGGTTAGTTTTCTGTGATTGTGGCTGTCAGTCTGTCTGCCCTCTGATGGAGAAGGATAAGAGGCTTATGGAAGCTTCCTGATGGGAGACTGACTGCCATACAGGTGCCTTCTCCACTTCCTCGGGTAGCATTGTCCTGCACTAGGCCTCTCCCTCTGTCACATTCTGTGCATGGTGCACTCCTCATCACATTCAGGGTCTGACATCCAGGCCAGGGTGCCATTCCCAAATGCCCCCAAATGGGGACGCCTACCTTGCTCAGCCCTACCCGATAGATTTTATGAGGAATTAATCAGGGAAGAAACCAGGAACGGGGTAGAAAAGAAGCATGTTTTGAAATACTTTTTGATTCTTGCCAAATAATATATGAGTTGAATTCTTTTAAAGGTCACATTACTTTATAGTCACATTTTGCCATGATATTATTCAATAAATTGACTACTTATAATCAACCACTTGTTGCAATCATGAAATCTACCTCCAAAGGATAAAAATCACTAAAGAGGATCAGAAGAACATTATACAAGCCCTATCATACCCATTATAATGGTACTATCAAGAAAAAGAACAAAAGAACATGCAAAGGTAAGGATGTGAAGAAATTGGAACCCTGTGCACTACTGGTAGAAATGTAAGACAGCTAACTGCTACAGAAAATAGTAAGGAACTTCCTCAAAAAATCAAAGATAGAATTACCAGGTGATCCAGCAATTCCACTTCTAGATTTATACCCAAAGGAAGTGAAACAGAGACTCAAAGAAATATTTATCAATCCATCTTCTAGCAGCATTATTCAAAGAAGCCCCAAAGTAGACACACCTCAGTGTCCATCATACAATGGAATATTATTCAGCTGTAAAAAGGGAGAAAACTATGACATATGTTAAAACATGGATGGACCTTGAGGATATTATGCTAATTGAAACAAGCCAGTCACAAATGCACAAATTCTTTATGGTTCTACTTGTATAAAATACCTAGAGAAGTCAAATTCATAGAGACCAAAAGTTGATTAAAGATTCTTGGGCACTGAAGGAAAAGGGAAGGGGAGTTATTGTTTAATGGTCACAGAGCTTCAGTTTTGAAGGTGCAAAGAGTTCTGGAAATGGAGGATGGTGATGGTTCCAAAACAATGAAAATATACTTTTAATGCCACCAAGCTATACACTTAAAAATGTATAGATGAGTCAAGATGATGAACTTAATGCTATGTTTTTTCTTAGTTCTGGCTGTTATCAGAAAATACCATGAACTAGGTGGCTTATAAACAACATAAATCTGTCTTCATAGTTCTGGAGGCTGGAAAGTCAAAAATCAAGGCAGTAGCAGATAGGGTGTTTGGTGAGGATCCACTTCCTGTTTCGCTGATGGCCCTGTTCTCTCCATGTCCTCTTATAGTGGAAAGGGTAAGGGAGCTCCCTGGGGTCTCTTTTTCAAAGGCAGTAATCCCACTCATGAGGGCTCCCTCTTCAAGACCTAATCATCTCTTAAACCCCATCTCCTGATACCATCATACTGGGAGTTGGGGGTTTGGTTTTAGCATATGAATGGAAGAACACAAATATTCAGCCTTTACACATGCATTTTACCATGATAAAAACATTTTCAAGAATATTGTACAAGCTCTGAATATTATTTCAAAAGAGATGTTTTAGAAATATGCCAAGCCGGCAAACATTGACGGAGCAAGTGTATAATTCCTATGTGATTATGTGGTGCCTACACTGAGAAAACAATACTCATATTTCTAAACTATCTCATTGAAATACCCATATATTTACGGTAACCATTACAGCTCTATTTAAATACAAGAATAAGAATCTTTGAGGGGGTAATATTCTATTTTGGCCTTGGATAAATTAATACAGATTCAATTTATTCATATTTTTAAGAAACATATTTTCAGAATAATTTTGGCTAAACACATGTTTGAAATGTCCATAAAATTCCTTCAACCATGCATATAGTAAAAAATATGTGAGAAAAACAACAGATAATGCCAATAATAAATTCTTCCAAGTCTATAAAATATATTGGTGCTGATTTGAATAGTGCAATCACTCTACATGAATGTTTTAGGCAACTTGGTTTAATTCAGCAAACTTCCATTGAACAGCTGTTTATGCCAGAATACAGTATTAAATAATGAGGCTATAGAGATGAATATAACATGATTCCTACCCTCTAGGATTTTAAATATCCTAGTTGGAAGAAGATGGGGAGTAAGAGGAGAACTGGCATTTCCTAGGAACCTGAATATAATATCTAATGTAATCCTCACAACCTCTCTTCAAGCAGGTTACCCTCATTTCTTCAGACGAGGAAACTGAAACTAACAGATTTAAATAAATCACCCAAGGATAACTATTAGTGAAACATAGATATCTAATTTCAGCTTCACTGCATCTTATTCTGAAGTATATGCTCTGTTTCTAGTCTTACTGTGATGTATTAAATTATACCAAGCTTCAGCATGCAATAGAGAGAGTGTGTTCCTCACTCAGTAATGTCCGACTCTTGGTGACCCCATGGACTATAGCTCACCAGGCTCCTCTGTCCATGGGATTCTCCATGCAAGAATACTGGAGTGGGTTGCCATTCCCTTCTCCAGGGAATGAGATAGGCCTAGGAGTAAATAATTATAACCCATTGCTGATGCACATCTGGACATATAATACGTTTAGTACAGATGACACTTAAGTCATGTAATGCAGAGAAGTGACATGCAAGGTTGTGATCAACTTTGTTCCTTAGGGCAGGCTTGGAGACACTTTAACAAAGTGATTAATTCTGCAATGCAATTTGAAATTAGATAGGAATTTTATAAATGACAAGGGAGGAAAGAATATCCAATAACAATGGAAAACATTTGAAATATTTTCTTTGTCCTTTCAGTATCAAAGTCTTGCCTCTGGTAGAAATTATCCTCCTTTTCCTTCTCCTTGTCTGTATCCTTCCTCTCTTTGAAAATTGGATTAAAACTCTGCAGTGCACAATTCTTCCTCTAATTAAGACATCTTTTCTCCTTCACGCATCCTGCTCTGCAACTTGCCCATAAGAAGGTATCTATCCCACTGCATTGGCCTTTGCTGATAAATGTTCCCAAATCTTTGCCAAGTGAGGCTGCCAGTTTGACTATCCCTGCTATATAAATAGAAGCTTACACATATGTGCCTTTGAGTATGTTCTTTATTTTGGTAGTATGTTTATACTTGGCATATCTTGATGTGTATCATATATGCTGGGGTATAACATCTTATATCCCTTTTATATCTGCACGTCATGTCTGAAATCATTTTCAGTGCATGAGGGATGCTCAGGGGATATTATTAATTGATTTTAAGTTTTCTCAAAGAACACTTATTTTCATTATCATTATCATTATGCCCACATTGGAAAAGTGTCAGATGTCAATGTCTACTTGATATAGAGAAACTGACTCATGAATGTTAATATCTTGGTGAAATATTTTTTCATAGCTAACCATTTTCTAGGAAAATGATCTTTTGATGTAATGACTACATACAGACTCATTCTTCCTCTAGGGGAAAGAAAGGACAGTCCTACAACACACATCTCCATGGGTAGTGATGGGGCTAATACAGATGCCTAGAGCTTCATTCCCCTACCCAGATCTGACATTCTTTTTATCCATCATACTTCAAGGATCAGCTCACTAATTCATGTACAGGATAAGACAACTGCCAAATTATTAGACTACAGAGAGAAGCGCCTCAGACACCTGTCATGTTGATGAAAGAAGCGCTGTCCTCTGACCTTTGCTGGTTCAAGGTCGATAACGAGCCAAGTCAGGCAGCGTGTGCCGACTCCATTAATGGGCACGGTGTGCACACTCAGGAGCGCCGCATCTCCTGTCAATTAGCGTGGGGAAACTAGGGACTGCTGATTACTGGAGACGGGGCACAGTGAGCCGTGGTTACCTCCGCTTCTGTACCCTGCTGCATTTTAATTAGCCCTAGTCCCTCGACAATTCTTCAGTGCTTCGTTATTGCCATCTTCAAGCGACTCAAGTAAGGCTTTTTACAATTCATGTCGCTAATTGGAAAAAATGTTGAACATCCTGGTAGTGGGGCTTGATGAGGCGCTTCTTAGAACAATACAGTCTTGACTTGCTCCTAGTGTGTGTCGCGGGACAAGGGAGGGAACCACAAGGAGAGATGGACAGCTTCCAGTAGGGAAGCCGCCGGGATGCAACTAGGAAAGAGACGAAGTAAACGTGATGTGGCTCCACAGACAGGCGTGTCCACATAGGGGTCTGTCTGTACTCTTACAAAGAAAAAGGCTATAAGCAAGCAGTCTCTGAATCCCCAAATCAAGAAATTTTTAAAAAGGAATTAAAACATCTGGAAAGGGAGAAGTACTGCTCCTTATAAGAAATGACCTAAATCTTGACAAAATCATTCTATCCAGATATATTTAGCAGGGAAGTTTAAAATATGAAAGTCAGCAGAATTCGTTATAAACCAACACCATGGTTCATCAGGAACAGTGGTTATTAAACTCAAGTGAGCATCAAACCACCCAGACGGCTTTGAAAAACAGACTGCTGGGTTCGCACCCCACCTTCTTCAAGTCTCTGATTCAGTAGGTCTAGGGTGCACTAGGGGATCTGCATTTCTAACAAGTTCCTAGATGCTACAGATGCTGCTCATGGGAAGCAGAGGACCACACTTCAAGGCTCTCTCTCCTAGAGACAGCTAAACAAAGTGCAGGTTGCATGCTTGAAAGACACAGGTCCTTGCTAAAACAAAGAAAATCTTACATGTGATCACCTAAGTCACTGAACATCAGCATGAACCTTTATTTTTTTTGATTTATTTATTTAGTATAATTGGAGACATTACTTTACAATATTGTAATGGTTTTTGCCATACATGTATCTCCCCATCCCGAACCTCTCTCCCACCTCCCTCCCCATTCCATCCCTCTGGGCTGTCCCAGTGCACTGGCTTTGAGTGCCCTGTTTCATGCATTGAACTTGGACTGGTCATCTATTTCACATATGGTAATATACATGTTTCAATGCTATTCTCTCAAATTATCCCACTTTCGCCTTCTCCCACAGAGTCCAAACTCTCTATGCACTAACATCATT
This sequence comes from Madoqua kirkii, assembly GCA_006408675.1. NCBI lineage: Eukaryota > Metazoa > Chordata > Mammalia > Artiodactyla > Bovidae > Madoqua > Madoqua kirkii. The sequence continues at coordinate 3,965 of SJYC01044511.1, read as the reverse complement.
ATTTCATTTAATCATATTAGCAAATACTTGTGGGAGGTATGTTGTGTGAAGTTCTTTAGTGCAAGAATGTTCCTAAGGATTTCCTTGCAAAGTAAAAAGGGCTTCTCTTTCATAATAATGCCTCCTTCATGACACCCTCTTACTTTGTCTTTATTTATATAAAATAAATCATAACTAACCACAGACCAAGCTAGAGGAACAATGACCTGGGAAGTATTTAAAGTAGTTGAATACATGTGTGCCATTATTGTCGAAGATTAGTTGGGTATTCTATTTCGGGACTTAATCTAAAAAGTGTTCCAAACACATAATCATTATGACTATGGAGCAACATGTTTTAATATATGTAGACTTCAGTTCCATATCTATAAGATATGGAAACTCACTTAGCAATCTTGGCTCTTTCTAGCATTCAGAGTTCATGACACGGCTCCCCCTTCTCTACTTGAGTCAACATGTTTAATGCCTGGTAGGGCACTCAGATTAAAGATGAACTTTTAAAATTCTGGGCTCAGTCTCTTTAGCAAGTGTTTCCTTTAATTTGGATCAGCACCAAATTGAAAATACCTCTTCAGCTGTATCTCCTCAGTGTTCCTGCAGGCAGAACCTCAAAACCACACTTCACATTCCAAAACATCTACCAACCCAGATGCCCCTGGAATCAGTAATGCATAAAAAGGTAACATTCTGTACCATGGGAAGATTTCATCTTTTGAGAAATTATTCCTAGGGCAGAAATTGTCTGTCCGTTGATATCCTTGAGACAAGTACTAGGAGAGCGTTACTTTCAAATTCGACTGAGAAATCACTTGAAATTCATACATATTTCCTCCATCTACTTTATTTCAACGAAATATTAGAATGTCCAACACAACTGATTTAAAGCCAAGTATTCTGAAACTCGTGAATTCTGAATCCCTCTACAACATCAAATTTATCGAGAGCTTCCAGTCAATTTCGAAGTTCATGCCGATCACATAAGATAGACTAATACATAGTCTGTGTCCTTCAACACGTCAGGCACAACTCAAGGTTTCAGAAACTCAAAGTCTAACCGTGACACTTTCTTCTCCCTTCTGTCCGCAGGATTTCTGCCTTTGAATGCATTGCTCAGGCACCACTCTTTTGTTTTTTTCCCAGAGAGTTCGTGTAGTCCTTATTTTGCCTCTCATGGCCTTAAATAATAAAGTTAAAATTGACTTTCTCTCCACCCCAGCATACCTCAAAAACCACTAAGCTTGTATGGAGAAAATTTCCTTCATTTACCCAAACCTCTGACCGGGGCACAGTGGGACGTTCAGGTGCCACAGACGTGTGCAGTCAGGAAGGTGAGAAAGAGGAAAAGCTCCCACTGTTTCTTTTAGACATTAACCTTCCTCTGACATAGGGAACATATATAAAGTCTGCAAGGATATAGTCAAAATATCAGTATTTTTAGAGGAGTAAAGCAATAGAGTGCAGGAACAGAGATGATTGCAGTAACAGAGAAAAATAAAGACGGCTTATAAATTTTTTAAATGAAAGTGTAAAATTCTTGATGGCTGGGGTCACACATCTTTCACAGGGATCCCAGAAATGAGATGTCTTATGCAATTCATGTCTTATACACTTTTAATCTCACAGCCCAAGTTTTCATTTTCACTGTGTATTTTGGTAGATTTTGAGATTGTTTTCTTCAAGAGGTCAGAGTAAGATTCTGTGTACTCCTGACATAAACCTAGAGAAGACTAACTCTTCACTGATCAAACCATTGAGACTACACGCCCACACATGGGCAATACTGAAAGAAGTTTATAAACCAAAAGGTTTTTGTTTTGTTGTGTTTACCATCTACTTTCATTGACATCCTTCCTGGAAGAGAGATGTAAAGAAGAGGGGAAGAGAGGGGAAAAAAGGGGTGAGTTGGGGTCTGGGTGCATGTGTGTGTGTGTATGTATAGTGTGTGTGTATATGTGTGCGCACACATGCATGTGTGTAGGATCAGACTGCCCTCTGGTGGACATAATTTATTTCTTTATTTTAAAATACAACAAAGGAGAAAGGCAGCAAGAAAGGGAAATTAGAAAATGAAAAAAGGGGAAAGAATATAGAAAAAAAACAAAGTAAAAAAGAAGAAAATAACAGTTTAAAATATAAAATTTAGAATGAATAGGTTTCATAGAATCTGGTTTATTACGTGGAGTTGAAGCTTATTAAAATAAGCTGAAGTCTTACTGACAATATCCCACACACATTCATCCCACTGCAAAATTTGGGAAGGTGTGTCATTCATGTCAGCTAGGGAAAAAGAGAAATTCAGAAGAAGCTCACAGCACCATACTCATGCCTCCGACCCACAATGACCCAAAATAAGACCAACCAGAGCCACTGTCTCTCTGCTCGGGAGTAGACCTGGAACTTTCACTGCCCCCCAGATTGCAAGGAATTCAGGGGCCCAGAAGCCCAGCGCTGAAGCCCAGCCTCTAAGCTCCTCTCTTTAGCCTGCGCCAGTGAAGGGCTGCTTCCAGCCCTGATAATCGCTCACTCCTCGCCAGTGAAACAAGCACAGTGGTCTCTAGCCTTGCAGATTTTGCAAACAATCACCTTCTGCTTGCAACACTATAAACTTCCTTAAATATTTATCCAAAGGGCTATTTTGAAAATGGGCAAAATTAATTAGGTTCATTGAAAGCCATTAAGACGTCCTAGGGCGTGCAACCAAACTGACGTTAAGCAGTAAAGAGAGGAAACGCGTGCACAGCCAGCTGTGAGAAATCACACACACAGGTGGGACGGAAGGAAAAGCAACGCAAAGGCAAGAATTCTTTTTACAGGCACGGATCTCTTCCTTCTATCCCAGAAAGGGCAGCCGGAGAGTCACATGACCATCCCTCCCTGCCTACAGGTAGGACGAGGGTGTGACCACATGTCTTTCCTCCTTGTCTCTTCTCACAGGTGAACCTGGGGTCATTCTTGGCTGGCTCCTGTTCACAAGACTGAAGGGAAATTCAAAGGCAATTAGGTTCGAGTGGACAGGTAGTCATGCAGAGTGAGTGACTGACCTTTGGCTTGAACGCTTGGATATTGTGTTTCTCTGAAACACTGAACACCCTGCCTAGTTTGATGTATTCTAATTAGGTGCTGGTAATTTAAATGCATTTTGTTTCTGAAGTATTCAAATTTCTAGGGAACCAAGTCCTTATCACCTCTTGGTTTGCACAAGTTACATATTTTATAATATGAATCTCTTTTTATTTCTCCTCTCTTCCTCCTCCTCTCTCTCTCAATTTGTTCACTATTACCATGCCTTTCCTTATTGAAAAATGAAACCTAATTATCTTCACTAAGAAGGGACATGATTCTGAGCAAAGCCCGGGAGATTGTGAAGGACAGGGAAGCCTGGCATGCTGCAGTCCATAGGGTCGCAGAGTCAGATATGACTTAACTACAAGAACCTTCATCTTGCACAAGCATGAGGAAATGACCTTACCAGTATGCCAGTAGCATCCCCTGATAAGGCAAGGGCTCTTGTCTTCTTGGCAAGAAGGATACATTACAAGCAGAAATCAGACAGTATGAAGGATAATTCCACAATGGTGGAGCAGAAATTCTAAATATAATTAACAAAATAATCTCCAAAATTTAGTATGATAAAGGTTTAATATCAAAGTGAAATTCATTTCCACATTTTAAAAAAATTTAATTTGGATAATTACTCTTGCTTGGTGGGGAGACATTGTTTACTGCAGAAGTGTTTACATTGGGAGGTAAGTCATCAACTTAAAAACCAGACAAAAATTTTTTTAATGTTTTCTTTTGAGAAACTGTGAATTTATCAAAACCAAAAATGTGGGGTTTTTCTTTCTCACTAAGCTGAAAATGTAAGTTTTATCAAATATCTAAATCAACTCATGGTTATAAATTGGACATTAGCAGAAATACTATTTTAGAATATAAAGACAATACATTTAAACCTTATATCTACC
>SJYC01044510.1:0-13028 GCA_006408675.1 Madoqua kirkii | reverse complement strand
GTAGTTAGAAGAACATTTCTGTAACTAGATTAATTCATGTGATTATCATTTATAAGATTAATTTTACTTGAGGCTCATAATTATTTCCTCAGTACTAATTACTAGCTTAGGCCCACAGCTATTGACTCAAAGTTTCTTATTCATTCAGAAAATATTTATTGACTACTGGGTGGTAGCAATACATTATTTTACTTCTAACTGACATTTTTCAAATGCTGACATTAGAGAAGAGACAGACAAGTATTTGATACAGTTGTATAACGGTCTTAACGCTCCATTGCAGTAGCACAATAAAGGGCTACCTAATCAAACAGAAAAATCAGGAAGACTTCCTAGAAGAGAAGACATCTGAGTGAAGTTAAGTTTTAATAATAATAGCAATAACAGCATTTATTCTAAATGTTTCAGTTTTTCAGTCAACATTCACAGCAGCCCTATGATAGATCCAATATTATTATCCCATTTTTCAAATAAGAAAGTGGGGGCAATAAGGGTTAAGCTACTTAATAAAGGCAGTATAGAGAGAAAGTAGATAATTCTGGATAAAAATATAGACTATCCTGAATCGTAGCCCATTCTTAACCACCCACTATGATGAAATCTTTCCTATTTCAAGCAGAGAGAAGAAGGGTTCAAAGGTCCTGAGGTATAAAAAAAGACTAAGCATTCAGAGACCTGCAGACAGATTAGTACAATTACAGCACAGAATATAAAATGGGTGCTAGTGCCCCAAACCAATCTGAATATATCAATAAGAATTACAGATCTTGCTGGTTAAGATGCTAATTCAAGCAACTGTACTAGTCAGGAAAAGATTAGACTGAGCCACAAAACAATACAGCTCTGAAATCTCAGTGGCTTCAAACAACAAATGTTTCTTTCTTTCTCCTGTGACAAGTCCAGTATGGGAAGCTCTGCTTATCAGAGCCACTCAGGGACCAAGGCGAATCTGGGCTCCCTCTGAACTCGTGGCTTCCAGGATAGTTCTGGAAGGAATGGGAAAATTGCTAAGTCAAGCCCCAGCTATTACTAATAAATGCCTTGACCCAATTGGGATGTATATCACTTTTATTTACTTTGCGCTGTCCAACACTAATTACATGATCACATCTAACTTCAACAGAGTAAGGAGGACACACCCCTTGTGCTCAGAAGTTGAGCAGAACTGGATATTGGCAATTATGACCAATGCACTTTTTTTTCCCAGTATTGAGAGAGAATAACACGTAACATATAAAAATCTAATTTTAAGTTAGACATAGTGAGGTTAGAAGGCAATGGCACCCCACTCCAGTACTCTTGCCTGGAAAATCCCATGGACAGAGGAGCCTGGTAGGCTGTAGTCCATGGGGTCGCGAAGAGTCAGATACCACTGAGCGACTTCATTTTCACTTTTCACTTTCATGCATTGGAGAAGGAAATGGCAACCCACTCCAGTGTTCTTGCCTGGAGAATCCCAGGGATGGGGGAGCCTGCTGGGCTGTCGTCTATGGGGTTTCACAGAATCGGACACAACTGAAGTGACTTAGCAGCAGCAGTGAGGTTAGAATCCTAACTCCACAACTTGTTAGTTTATTCTAATTAGGTACTTAACCCTCAAAATTGCAGTTCTTCTTTTTAAATTTATTTATTTGACTGTGTGGATCACAATAAACTGTGGAAAATTCTGAAAGACATGGGAATACTAAACTACCTGACCTGCCTCTTGAGAAATCTGTATGCAGGTCAGGAAGCAACAGTTAAAACTGGACATGGAATAACAGATTGGTTCCAAATAGGAAAAAGAGTACATCAAGGCTGTATATTGTCACCCTGCTTATTGAACTTCTATGCAGAGTACATCATGAGAAATGTTGGACTGGAAGAAACACAAGCTGGAATCAAGATTGCCAGGGAGAAATATCAATAACCTCAGATATGCAGATGACACCACCCTCTCCTGCCTTCAATCTTTCCCAGCATCAGGGTCTTTTCCAATGAGTCAATTCTTCACATCAGGTGGCCGAAGTAATGGCATTTCAGCTTCAACATTAGTCCTTCCAATGAACACTCAGGACTGATCTCCTTCAGAATGGACTGTGAATCTCCTTGCAGTCCAAGGGACTCTCAAGAGACTTCTCCAACACCGTAGTTCAAAAGCATCAATTCTTTGACATTCAGCTTTCTTTATAGTCCAACTCACATTCATACATGATTACTAGCAAAACCATAGCTTTGACTATTTGGACCTTTGTTGGCAAAGTAATGTCTCTGCTTTCTAATATGCTATCTAGGTTGGTCATAGCTTTTCTTCCAAGGAGGAATCATCTTTTAATTTCATGACTTCGGTCACCATATGTAGTGATTTTGGAGCCCAAAAAATAAAGTCTGTCACTGTTTCTCCATCTATTTGCCATGAAGTGATGGGACTGGATGCCATGATCTTTGTTTTCTGAATACTGAATTTTAAGCCAACTTTTTCACTCTCCTCTTTCACTTTCATCAAGAGGCTCTTTAGTTCTTCTTCAGTTTCTGCCATAAGTGTGGTGTCATCTAAGGTTATTGATATTTCTCCTGGCAAACTTGATTCCAGCTTGTGCTTCATCCAGCCCAGCGTTTCTCATGATGTACTCTGCATAGAAGTTCAATAAGCAGTGTGACAGTATACAGCCTTGACGTACTCCTTTTCCTATTTGGAACCAGTCTGTTGTTCCATGTCCAGTTCTAACTGTTGCTTCCTGACCTGCACATATATCTCTCAAGAGGCAGGTCAGGTGGTATGGTATTCCCATCTCTTTCAGAATTTTCCTTAGTTTATTGTGATCCACACAGTCAAAGGCTTTGGCATAGTCAATAAAGCAGAAATAGATATTTTTCTGGAACTCTCTTGCTTTTTCCATGATCCAGCGGATATTGGCAGTTTGATCTCCGGTTCGTCTGCCTTTTCTAAAACCAGCTTGAACAGCTAGAAGTTCACGAGTCACATATTGTTGAAGCCTGGCTTGGAGAATCTTGAGCATTACTTTACTAGTGTATGAGATGACTGCAATTGTGCGGTAGTTTAATGTATGTGCCTAAGGCGTAGTAAATAAATAAATAAATAAATGGTGGTTTCATTTTGAATTGGTCAAGAATTTGCCACTCAGGAAGCAAACTTCTTGAAAAGGATTATAGGAAAATAATTGATTAGACTGGTTACCTTAGGTTGTACCATGAAACATTCAGTGAAGCTGCAGGAAACTCAGATGTATATGCTGCAAACAAGAGATACTCTACTTTGGTCCTCCCTCATATTTTTAAAAAAATTTATTTATCTTTAATTGAAGGATAATTGCTTTACAATATTGTGTTGGTTTCTGCCATCCATCCACATGAATCAGCCATAGGTATATATATGTCCCCTCACTCTTGAACCTCCCTGCCACTTCCCACTGCTCCGAACCCCTCAAGGTTGTTGCAGAGACCTGGTTTAGATTCCCCGAGTCATACAGCATATTTCTTATTGCTGTACCACAAATCACCATGAAGTTGGTGGCCTGAAAACAATTCCCATGCATCAGCGTACAGAAGTGCAGACCAGGTGCTCCTGGGTTCTCTGACTCCTCACCATACTGAAATCAAGATATTGTCCAACCTGTGCTCTGTAGTGGGGCTTATGGCCTTCCCCAGTCTTCCACAGTTACTGAAGAGTTCAGTTTCTTCTGGCTATGAGATGGAGGTCCCTGACGCTTGCTGTCTGTCTGTCAGGAGCTGTTCTCAGCTCCTAGAGGTCTTCCAGAATCCCTCACCACATGGTCCGCCAAGGTAGTGTAGCACACAAACATGTGCTTTCTTCCAGATCTCTCTGACTTCTTCCTCTGCTATTAACCAGAGAAAACTCTATGTTTCTGAAAGGATCACTTGATTAGCTCATGCCCACTCCAGATAATTTTCCCTTTTATAATATAATGTAACATAATAATTGGAGTGATACTCATCATATCCAGAGGTCCCACCTGCACTACATGGAAGACGATTATACAAAGATAAAGAAGGTCTTCGGTAATCACCCTAGAATCCTGCCTACCACACTCCTCATAGTTCTTATAGGTCGAGCACAGCAGAGATGTGTATAAGAGACAGTCTATGCAGAGTACATCATGAGAAATGTTGGACTGGAAGAAACACAAGCTGGAATCAAGATTGCCAGGGAGAAATATCAATAACCTCAGATATGCAGATGACACCACCCTTATGGCAGAAAGTGAAGAGGAACTAAAAAGCCTCTTGATGAAAGTGAAAGAGGAGAGGGGAAAAGTTGGCTTAAAGCTCAACATTCAGAAAACGAAGATCATGGCATCCAGTCCCATCACTCCATAGGAAATAGATGGAGAAACAGTGGAAATAGTGACAGATTTTCTTTTGGGGGGCTCCAAAATCACGCAGATGGTGATTGCAGCCATGAAATTAAAAGATGCTTACTGCTTGGAAGAAAAGTTATCACCAACCTAGAGAGCATATTGAAAAGTAGAGACATTACTTTGCTGACTAAGGTCCGTCTAGTCAAGGCTATGATTTTTCCAGTAGTCATGTATAGATGTGAGAGTTGGACTGTGAAGAAGGCTGAGCGCCGAAGAATTGATGCTTTTGAACTGTGGTGTTGGAGAAGTCTCTTGAGAGTCCCTTGGACTGCAAGGAGATCCAACCAGTTCATTCTGAAGGAGATCAACCCTGGGATTTCTTTGGAAGGAATGATGCTAAAGCTGAAACTCCAGTTTCAGCTCATGCGAAGAGTTGACTCATTGGAAGAGACTTTGATGCTGGGAGGGATTGGGGGCAGGAGGAGAAGGGGATGACCGAGGATGAGATGGGTGGATGGCATCACTGACTCGATGGACATGAGTCTGAGTGAACTCTGGGAGTTGGTGATGGACAGGGAGGCCTGGCGAGCTGCGATTCATGGGGTCGCAGAGAGTCAGACACGACTGAGCCACTGAACTGAAGTGAACTTGACTGAACTGATTTTTAATTGGAGGATAATTGCTTTACAATGTTGTGTTGGTTTCTGCCATACATCAACATGAAACAGCCATAGTTATACATACGTCCCCTCCCTCCTGACACACACACCCACCTCCCATTCCATCCCACTCCATCCGACCCCTCTAGGTTGTCACAGAGCACTGGGTAGAGCTCCCAGCATCATACATAAAATTCCCACTGGCTATCTATTTTACATATGGTAATTCAGCTGCTTTTTATTAAATATAGAACATTATCCTTCCAAGATTGTTGTGAAGTTTAAATGAGATCATGTATAAAAAGCATAATGTACATGCTATATTCAGTCAATTCAGCTGCTCAGTCATGTCCGATTCTTTGCAACCCCATAGACTGTAGCACACCAGACTTCCCTGTCCATCACCAACTCCCAGAGTTTACTCAAACCCATCTCCATTGAGTCGGTGATGCCATCCAACCATCTCATCTTCTGTAGTCCCCTTCTCCTCCTGCCTTCAATCTTTCCCAGCATCAGGGTCTTTTCCAATGAGTCAATTCTTCACATCAGGTGGCCGAAGTAATGGCATTTCAGCTTCAACATTAGTCCTTCCAATGAACACTCAGGACTGATCTCCTTCAGAATGGACTGTGAATCTCCTTGCAGTCCAAGGGACTCTCAAGAGACTTCTCCAACACCGTAGTTCAAAAGCATCAATTCTTTGACATTCAGCTTTCTTTATAGTCCAACTCACATTCATACATGATTACTAGCAAAACCATAGCTTTGACTATTTGGACCTTTGTTGGCAAAGTAATGTCTCTGCTTTCTAATATGCTATCTAGGTTGGTCATAGCTTTTCTTCCAAGGAGGAATCATCTTTTAATTTCATGACTTCGGTCACCATATGTAGTGATTTTGGAGCCCAAAAAATAAAGTCTGTCACTGTTTCTCCATCTATTTGCCATGAAGTGATGGGACTGGATGCCATGATCTTTGTTTTCTGAATACTGAATTTTAAGCCAACTTTTTCACTCTCCTCTTTCACTTTCATCAAGAGGCTCTTTAGTTCTTCTTCAGTTTCTGCCATAAGTGTGGTGTCATCTAAGGTTATTGATATTTCTCCTGGCAAACTTGATTCCAGCTTGTGCTTCATCCAGCCCAGCGTTTCTCATGATGTACTCTGCATAGAAGTTCAATAAGCAGTGTGACAGTATACAGCCTTGACGTACTCCTTTTCCTATTTGGAACCAGTCTGTTGTTCCATGTCCAGTTCTAACTGTTGCTTCCTGACCTGCACATATATCTCTCAAGAGGCAGGTCAGGTGGTATGGTATTCCCATCTCTTTCAGAATTTTCCTTAGTTTATTGTGATCCACACAGTCAAAGGCTTTGGCATAGTCAATAAAGCAGAAATAGATATTTTTCTGGAACTCTCTTGCTTTTTCCATGATCCAGCGGATATTGGCAGTTTGATCTCCGGTTCGTCTGCCTTTTCTAAAACCAGCTTGAACAGCTAGAAGTTCACGAGTCACATATTGTTGAAGCCTGGCTTGGAGAATCTTGAGCATTACTTTACTAGTGTATGAGATGACTGCAATTGTGCGGTAGTTTAATGTATGTGCCTAAGGCGTAGTAAATAAATAAATAAATAAATGGTGGTTTCATTTTGAATTGGTCAAGAATTTGCCACTCAGGAAGCAAACTTCTTGAAAAGGATTATAGGAAAATAATTGATTAGACTGGTTACCTTAGGTTGTACCATGAAACATTCAGTGAAGCTGCAGGAAACTCAGATGTATATGCTGCAAACAAGAGATACTCTACTTTGGTCCTCCCTCATATTTTTAAAAAAATTTATTTATCTTTAATTGAAGGATAATTGCTTTACAATATTGTGTTGGTTTCTGCCATCCATCCACATGAATCAGCCATAGGTATATATATGTCCCCTCACTCTTGAACCTCCCTGCCACTTCCCACTGCTCCGAACCCCTCAAGGTTGTTGCAGAGACCTGGTTTAGATTCCCCGAGTCATACAGCATATTTCTTATTGCTGTACCACAAATCACCATGAAGTTGGTGGCCTGAAAACAATTCCCATGCATCAGCGTACAGAAGTGCAGACCAGGTGCTCCTGGGTTCTCTGACTCCTCACCATACTGAAATCAAGATATTGTCCAACCTGTGCTCTGTAGTGGGGCTTATGGCCTTCCCCAGTCTTCCACAGTTACTGAAGAGTTCAGTTTCTTCTGGCTATGAGATGGAGGTCCCTGACGCTTGCTGTCTGTCTGTCAGGAGCTGTTCTCAGCTCCTAGAGGTCTTCCAGAATCCCTCACCACATGGTCCGCCAAGGTAGTGTAGCACACAAACATGTGCTTTCTTCCAGATCTCTCTGACTTCTTCCTCTGCTATTAACCAGAGAAAACTCTAGTTTCTGAAAGGATCACTTGATTAGCTCATGCCCACTCCAGATAATTTTCCCTTTTATAATATAATGTAACATAATAATTGGAGTGATACTCATCATATCCAGAGGTCCCACCTGCACTACATGGAAGACGATTATACAAAGATAAAGAAGGTCTTCGGTAATCACCCTAGAATCCTGCCTACCACACTCCTCATAGTTCTTATAGGTCGAGCACAGCAGTGTCTTTAGATACAAACAGTGGTTCATGGAGGTAAAGCATAGAAGCATCTATGGCATAGAACACACAATCCTGAATGCCACCTAACCTCTGATAACAAATATGGTATGTACGATACTTAGTGCCAACTAGCCGAGAATTCCTGAGACTTGTTTATTTGAAAACCCATTCCCAAGTACAACCTTCACATATTTGTTGTAAGGCAATTCTCCACGTGCCTTGTATTTCTGCACATCTTGCAAGCAGAGGTACACACCACCCTTTGTTCTAGACTATCTTTTAAAAGATATTTGTAGATCAAGCCAACCTTCAAAGATGGAGACAGTTTCTCTCTCAAGAGCAAAGAACATGTTTGTTCACTAACCTATATGGAAAAGGTATCTCCATCCAAAAAACAAGGCAAGCGTGCACACTGGCCACTATAAAAGATTCAGATTCCATGAGTCAAGAGTTCTCTCCTGAAACAAAGCACACTGTGTTCAGTCCATCCATCTGGAGTCATCTGCTTTCATCCCCATGGAATATGGAGACAAAGGGGAAACTGACCAGTCCAGCTATTGTGACTTCTTCATCTCTGACCTAAGATTCTCACGTCTTCTGCCAGCATCCATGAAACTGTGGGAAGCTAACATATTATTGTGCAAGTGGAGTAAAATCTTGGACCTTTTATAGTTCTTGACAATATTCAATGTTTTGGAAGAGAGGATATGTTAGTTAACCACCTGTAGGGAAAGGATGGAGCTGAACCAAAGTGTGCTTTGTTTTGAAGAAACACAAGATGTTCCAAAAAAGTTATAGTACATTCAGCCAACAAGGTACCATAGTACAGGCAACCACACACCCCAAGTGATGGACCCATTGAGTCCTCTGACAGATATAAGGAAGAGACAGTGGGAAAAATTGCTTTTAGAAGTAAAAAACATTACAGCATTTATTTGTAAAGAATTATACACACATATTTTCCCCCTTAGTTGATAAGCATTCTGGCAGAATGCACTTAAAATTACATAAATTGATTTTTAAAACTAAAAAAAAAGAGTTTCCATATGATCCAGCAATTCCACTCCTAAGCATATATCCAGAAAAGATGAAAATTCTAATTTGAAGAGATACATGCATATCAATTTTCATAGCAGCACTATTCACAATAGCCAATACATAGGAACAGCTTAAATGTCCAACAACAGATGAATAGATAAAGAAAATATGATATACACACACATACATATACACAGGCACACATACACACACAATGGAATACTACTCATAAAAAAAAGAAAGAAAGAATGTCATTTGTAGAATCATGCATGGACCTAGAGATTGTCATACTAAGTGAAGTAAATCAGGCAGAGAGGCAGTTATATGTGGAAGCTAAAAAATAATAAAAACCAATTTATTTACAAAACATAAACAGACTCACAGACATTAAAAAACAAACTTATAGTTACCAAAAGGGAAGGGGAGTGAGGATAAATTAGAAGTATGGGGTTAATAGAAATATACCACTATATACAAAATTGATAAAAAAAAAACAAGGATTTACTACATAGCACATGGAACTATACTCAGTATTCTGTAATAACCAACAATGGAAAAGAAACTAAAACTGTATACCTGAAACTAAGTCAATATTGTAAATCAACTTTAGTTAAATTTTTTTAAATACTTTTAAAATTATCCAGATTGAAAGACAACTTGAATAATTTAGATTTAGATCATCTGGCTTTATTAAGGAGGGAAATCACATGAATTTTACATGAATATCTTCAATGTATGCTTATTTTTCTTTTCTTCTGTACTACTAATACAAATAATATTATCTTTATTTGCATAAAATAACTTTTAAATATCTTTGTTTAATGTCTGCATACAATTGATTTGTAATCTACAAATGTAATTCCAATATCTGTAGACTACAGATCTTACTTTTAGAAAATGTTCCACTTCAGTCATAAAAGAAACCATTCCACTATGACCAGAGTTAACAGATTACATGAGGCAGATAAATTAGTTTTTCCATTGTTGTTGTTTTTAGTCACTAAGTCATGTCTAACTCTTTTGTGACCCCTTGGACTGTAGCCCACCAGACTCCTATGTAAATGGGATTTCCAATGCAATAATATTGGAGTGGGTTGCCATTTTCTTCTCCAGGGGATCTTCCCAACCTAGGGATCAAACCCAGATTTTTTTACCGTTGAGCCACCAGGGAAGCCCAGTTTTTTCATGAGAGTTTTTAAAAACAAATGAAAAATTCTCATGAGTTTTGTTGTCGTTATTCAGTTATTCAGTCGCTCAGTTATGTCCAACTCTTTGCAATCCCATGGACTGTAGCATGCCAGTCTTCATTGTTTTTCACCATCTCCAGAGTTTGCTCAAACTCATGTCCATTAATCCAGTGATGCCATCCATCCATCTTGTCCTCTGTCATCCCCTTCTCCTGCCTTCAATTTTTCCCAGCATCAGGGTCTTTTCTAATGAGTCAGCTCTTTACATCAGATGGCTAAAGTATTAGACCCTTAGCTTCAGCATCAGTCTTTCCAATCTTATGAGTTTAATTTCTCACAATACTTTTTCCCTGCCCTATCCATTAGTTCTACTACTGAATATTGAAATACACACACACACAAACTTACAGCCACCTAGATATTCTTGTATGGAAAAGGAAATTTTTTAAGAAGCAAGGATGCCTTTTGGGAGTTCACTAAAATCTCACATCTAGACTTATGCTGACATGTACTTAATATATCTAGCACATTTATTTCTTATTGTCTAGCATCAAATCAATATTTTCAATGGTACAAGAAATGTCCTGGCCTGTGGTTTTAAAGGCTTCAGTATCTAGAATCAGGAAGGCTACAGGACACACTCCACCCCAGAATCTTTTGTCCAGCACAATTTGTTAGCTCATCACTTTTTAAAGTTTTAATTTCAGTTATTGATGCAGCATCAAATTTTTGATTATGTTCTGCTTGGGTGTGGGATATCTACCAGTTTGAGAGTCAATAAAAGTTTCTATTTCAGTTGATCCAAGTTAAAATGATAAAACCCTTTTCCACAGAGGGCATTCACTTACCATCAGACTTGGCCACATCACAAACTAAAAATCATTAAGCTTGATTCAAAATTAAATCAGAAGTCAAATAAAAATATTTCCTGCATATAAGAACATTCATGGGTCATAGTTTACAAAGAGTTCATTTTGAAGAGAGAGTAAGGACTGAGTCATGATTTCTTGGATCAGAGCTTTCTATTTTATTCTGTTACTCAGTTTTTCTTTTGGAAATTGATTCCAACAGACATCAGTCATACTCACAATGGTATCTTTTCTATATCATGGAGGCCAGGAGATATGTGTCATTCTTTGCCCTTCTATTTATTTGAGAAGACAGACATGATACCAAAAAATCAGAAATCAGATTTAAGAAGGTTAAGAGATGGCATGGTATTAATATATGTCATTCTTAAAGTCTCAGCTTTGAAAATTTATTATATAAATTAGGTTCTGGAACTTGGAATACTAGTATTAATTCAGTTTGGGGAATGTAAAATTACAGCTTGGTATAGCTAGTTAGAGATATAAACAGCCATATTTATATCCATGTTGAATGCATCATGTTGAACTTGTGAAACCTTTGAAAATATAGAAAAATGTTAAAAAAAAAACATTGAAATTATCCAGTATCACACCACCAATAACAGCCCCTATCAATATTTTGGTGCAATTTCTTCTAATATTTTTTAGTACACAGACACATATATATGTATTAGAAACTGAAATGTTAACTTTTAATACAGGTTTGTACCATTTTCCTGGGACATAAATATGTTCCAAGAATGTAGGTGTTAGATATGGAAAGTACAGTAAGTCAGGGTGGCCTCCAGAAGGAACAAGAATGAGGCTTGGAATGAAGTTTATTACAGGCATACCTCATTTTATTGCACTTCACAGATACTGTTTTTTTTTTTTTTCACAATTGAAAATCTGTAGCAACCCCGTATTCAGCAAGTTTATCAGCTTCATTTTTCCAACAGCATTTGCTCATTTCCTTTTTCTGTGACACATTGATAATACTTGTAGTATTTCAAACTTTTTGACTTTTTCTATATATTTGTTATAAAACTTTAGCAGGTGAAGAGTTGCTTCTTATGAATGAGCAAAGAAAATAGTTTAAAATGAATTTATTCCTGGTAAAGAGGCTGTGAAGACTGTTGAGATGATAACAAAGGATTTAGAATATTATATAAACTTAGTTGATAAAGCAATGGCAGAATCTGAGATGACTGATTGCCATTTTGGAAATTCTACTGTAGGTAAACGGCTATCAAACAACTTCGCACATCACAGAGAAATTGTGAAAGGACATGTCAATTGATGCAGCAAACTTTTGCCTTATTTTAAGAAATAAAATTTAAAATAAAAGTTCATAGCCACCCCCAGTCTCCAATAACCACCATCCGATCAGTCAGCAGCCATTAATATCAAAGACCTTCCACCAGCATAAGACTGCAGCTTGCTAAAGGCTCAGATGACGGTTGGCATTTTTTAGTAACAAAGTATATTTAATTAAGGTACGTACATTGTTCTTTTAGACATAGTGCTATTGCATACTTAACAGACTACAATATAGTGTAAACATAACTTCTGTATGCATTGGAAAACCAGAAAATTCAGGTAACTCACTTCACTGTGATATTTGCCTTATTGTGGCAGTCTAAACCGAACCCACAGTATCTCTGAAGTGTGCCTTATACTCACTCATAGGTCTCAGAGAGGAGGTCACTATGTGCCATGTAGAACCACCGAAGAAGCACCAGAGTGGTCAGCAGGCAGTGGACAGGAGAGAGTGGAAGGTCTCAGCCAGAGACTTTATTGGATTTCTATAGGAAAGGCAAGGCACGGCAGGGCAAACAGCTTAGGACTGCCTAGTGTGAATCCTTCTGATAAGCTTTGGGACACAGAGGGGTCTTTAGTTTCCTGGTTCCTGGTGCTGGGCTGATTTAGGGCAGGAGGAATATTGGCTTGGTGTGTGAGACACTGATAAGGACGTATGTGTGGGACATGAGCCTGAAATGTGTTGGTCTGTGTATGGAAGACATGCTCCTCACCAAGCCCTTTGCTCTCTAAGGACTGGCTCTTAGATTACCCGAGGATAGGCAGTCTCGCCCCTGCCAGCAAGGCGACAAATTTCAGAGCATCAAGAATACAAAATAAGAAAGTGTTTCTAATATAACTGGCCTGTGATAGATGGATATGAAGTGGACAAACACAGAATTTGAGAAAATACAGAACAAAAGGTATGATCTCTTCATGACTGCCTAGTAATTCAACACAGAAACATCCCACAAGTTATATGGTAATTCTGCTACTATTAGATTTTTTAAATACTTGTTTGGCATTTCAAATAATCTCACAATGAGTG